>ML281287.1:0-167631 GCA_005239495.1 Nicotiana undulata | reverse complement strand
CACCACCAACACGAGCATTATACGTTGCGCTTATTGGGTTTCTATATTCATATGCAACAACTAAACTTTCATACAAGTAATTCCATCTAGTCGAACTAGGTTTAGGAACTTTTCTTTCTCTAAGGCCAGATTCATCACATTTTTTATAATATTCTCTAACTCTACTTCTACGTTTTGATTAAAAAAGCCAATGAAGAGTGAATTTAACCTTTGCAATTTTAGCATTTAAAGTTTTCATACCATCACCGACGATTAAATGGTAAATATGACAAATACATCTAACATGAAAAATATTACTAAATGCAGGACTTAGTGTTGTTGTAAGAAAGCCTATAGCATTAGTATTACCTGTGTGACTTGAAGTAATTATTCTATAAGCAATAATGCGCTTTTGTATTATCCATTCCTCATCAATCTAATGAGTGGTAACGGTAAGATAATCATAGTCATTACCACTCCTACTAATATCAGTAGTAATAGAAACGCGATTACTAATATGAGTAAATAAATAGCGCAAATATTGTTCATATTCATATTTATATTTATAAATATCAGCCGTTACGGTTGTGCGAGGCCATCCTTTATAAGTAGGATTAAAATTTCTTCTAATATAATGGACAAAGTGAGGGTTAGAGGGAAAACTATATGGTAAGCACATAACAGTAACCATTTTTGCCAATTCTTCACGATCTTTATTTGGATCGTAATACAAAATGCCACCGGTTACAGTGTTAATTCCCGGTTGAACTAGATTTGAACCGATACTAGGGTTAATTCCCCTCTTGCCTAGCTTTCATTTGAAGTAATCTAGCTTTATCATTAGGGTGTTTCTGTATGTGTCTAGTCAAACTGCCCGTACCGCCACGGTCTCTAGTAAATTTATGAGACATCAAGAGCCCACAAGTTTTACACTTAGCCTTATTTTGATCTCTTAGTTGAGTAAAAAAGTGCCAAATAAGAGATGCTTCGCACCGTTTAGAAGGTTTTCTATTAAACGTAGGGGTTACTACAGGAGGGTCAACCGGGGCATCATTTGGATTATTATCAGTTTGGTTAACAACAAGACTAGTAGGTGTATCATCTAAATGCGATTGCGTTTCATCTAAATCAACATTTTCCTCATCATTTTCATCGATAGTTGGATTACCATAAAGAGCATTCATATATTTATCATTTAATTGTGAACCTGGTGTAAGATCATGTATAAATTGACTATCGATAAATTAAAAACAAGGCTTATCACTATCAAGAATAACAGGTGAAGGAAGACGGGTAACAGGTTTGGGTCGGGGAGCCGGGGGAGGAGTAGTAGCATGGCCACTAGATTCACCGATTTTAGATTTTCCCTTACTACCAAAAAAAATTTTCAAAGTCAAGTCCTTATTAATTATAAGGAAAAACAAATTAAACAAACAAAACTATAATATTAAAACTTATGAGTTGGAACGAGTTTACCGAATTGACGAACAACTTCTTAAAAATTGTATAATGTTGAAGACTTGAATACTTCAATTCACCAACTTCATAATTTTTTACAAATTGCAATAATAAAGTAAGCAATTATAGAAGAAAATTAGAGAGAGATTGATGATTTTGTGAGTAAAAATGAAAGAATGAGGGGGTATTTATAGTTGAGAATAGGAAAAAAGTGTAATTATAAAAGTTTGGGGTTAAAACAAAGTTTGGGGGCCAAATGACTATTTTTAAAAATGCCAAACGGCTAAATTAAAGGGCCAGCGACTAGATTTTAAAATTCTGACCGTTGGCCATTTATTAAATAATTTTTTTTAAAAAAAAAAGAGTCGTTGGGCCCGGTTGAACCGGCCCAGGCCCGCCTGCCAGTCCTGGGCTCACGGTTCCAAACCAAAGGCCCACTCCATATGGGCTCAGAGACCCTCCAAGACCGGACCCGCCACGGGCCGGCCCATTTAGCCCACAAACCCATATGGGTCGCGGGCCCGGTCTGGTCCCAGGTCAGTCCCGACCCACCAGCCAGCCTTATCCATATACAGTACTGAGTGGACTTCTACGTGAAAGTTGTGAGAACTATGTGCATTCCCACACTGTTGATACATTGGCATGTAGAGTATACTGAGTTATACATGAGTTACAGATCATATCTGACATACTCTATTTTCATTATCGGTTAGAACTGTGAACATGCCTAGATTATGTACATTGTTTTCATTACTTTTGCTGAGGTTTAATCCGTCACTACCTCTCAGCCCATAGTTTGGGTTCGTTACTTCTGAGTTGGTGTACTTATGTTACCCCCTGCACCTTGTGTGCAGATTTAGGCACATCGGGACCCGTAGCGGTTGTTGATCTGTTGATAGAGTTTCTTCGGAGTCTTCGAGGTAGCAACGGGCGATCGCAAACTCGTTTTCTCCTTCTTTATCTTCATGTCGCACTTTATTATTTCAGACAATACTATGTCAGTTTTGTATTTTGACATTGTAGTTATAGTAGCTCATGACTCGGTGACACTAGTTCAGAGATTTGTTTTATTTATTTCTTAATGGTTTTAAAGTTTTAAATGATTTATAAATGAGACTTTTGCTGCAAATATAGTGATCTTTCGGAAAGAAAATTTAAGTTAAATGAAATGTGTGGCTTTCCTGATTTCACGATAGGCGCCATCACGACTGGGTATTTTGGGGTCGTGACAATTTCTCCTTTTGTTTTTCATGGAGTTTCACCTGGACCCGCTGCTTCTCCTGTCTCCATTATATGGCTGATACCGATCCTTGTTTGGCCTCGGTACACCCTCTATATCTCTTTTGACTCTGCCGAGGGTTCTGACGGGATAGACTGACCCTGAAGGGGCCCCGATTTGATCATCTTCGACTCTGATTTTCGATTGATACCGGTTATGCACATCTGCCCATGTAACAGCCAGGTATTTTATCAATTCTGCTTTAGTTTCTGTGAAGCCACCGGACTCCGAATATAAAGTCCCTGAGTGAAATCTTGGACAGCCCAATCATCAACGACCGACGATAGATCCATTCGCTCCATTTGAAATCGGGACACGAACTCTCTGAGCATCTCGTTATCCTTTTGTTTGATTTTGAAAAGGTTTGATTTCCTAGTCTTGACCTTGATGGCATCTGCATGTGCTTTTACGAAAGAATCTGCAAATATAGCAAATAAGTCAATAGAATTAGGAGGTAAGTTGTGATACCATATCATAGCTCCCTTTGACAGGGTTTCCCCAAATTTTTTCAACAGAACATACTCGATCTCATCGTCCTCCAGGTCGTTTCCTTTGATAGCACATGTACATGAGGTTACATGCTCGTTTTGGTCGGTCGTTCCGCTATACTTGGGTATTTCGGGCATACAGAACTTCTTGGGGATCGGCTTCAGAGCTGCGTTCGGAGGTTGCACAAACTTCCTGGAATCTAGGACCTTCAATATCGGAGGTGCTCCCGGGACTTGATCTACCATGGAATTTTAGGTTTCCACCTTTTTGTCGTTAGCCTCGGTTTTCTTCTCCCCTGATTCTATCCGTTTCGTCAGCTCCTCGAGTATCTGTTTGATTTCGGGATTAGCCTCCGATTCGTATTCGTTCAACCTTTCAACGATCGGTTCATCTTTGCAGGTGACTTCCTGGGGCGAATTGGGCTTAACCCTACTTGGTGCACGACTTTGGTTCTGTAATCGAGCTATCGTCGCATGTTCAGCCTGCAACATTCCGAAGATCACTCGTAAATTGATCCCGTCTCCTTCAACGTTCTGTGTGTTTTGAGCTGCCGACCGGGCTCCACCACAAACGCTATTTTTGGGGTCGGTAGGCAAGGTCGCATCGATAGCCACAGGCAACTTAGTGACAATCAGATATACAACTGGAACTCCAACGGGATCAGCATGTGGTATCTCGTTACTAGGCGCTATGTTCTTATTATCTTGGTGACCGTACTCGTTGTCAACATGCAGAGATGTTGATTAAGTGTTTGACATTTTTATATTTTAGTCTGGAATCAAAGACACTTCAAAGAACAAGTGTAAAACAGTGTGTGTTATGGAGATTTGAATAACCACTATTATCCTTAGCCCCTCGGTGGGCGCCAAACTATATACCTTCAAAATTGGATAACAATTGAATTTATACGCAGTTTTAATGATATGTGATCTAACGTGATACAAAATGAGAAATAGGATTAATATTGAAATTAATGATAAAGAAAGTAAAAGCAAACCACACAAGTTGAACAATCTTGGTCTTGAATGTTGATCACTCTCGAGTAAAAAATGCTACAATTGGTGTTGGAACAGAGTAATGCGATAATAACAACTAGAAATAACAGTTTATTGCTTTGTGATGTGTGTTACAATGTTTATTACAAATAATCAAACCCCCTTTATATAGTAGAGGAATTCTACTTTTGGTACAATTTTATATAAGGTTTAAAATCTCATGATTGCTAAGTAACCAGTTTCATTGATACGTGCTGAGATTTCTGCCGTGATGTGCGACCGGTTACAGATATTTCGGCCTTCCTATGTTGGTTCGATGATGTTCTCTTCAAGCTAATTCAGAGTCGGAGTCAGTTTCGGGGTCACAAACTCGATAATCTTGAAGACGCATGTTCTAACATCGTACTTAGGCTCGATGAAACCCAGAGCCGATCTTCAATCCATTATGTTTCATCCCCGATATGTCATGTGATAGATGAACTCGGTTTCTACCGTATACAAAGTACTCCTTTTGTTCAAGTTTATGTGAATCGATTTCCTTTTTGATCCGTTCCAACCCCTTTCTAAATTTGGAAACAGTTTAGCTTAAACTTTCAATTCTACATTAATGAGAAGCTTTTATAACCACACAAATACTCTGGACCCCCTTTTGACTTGTTTAGGATCACACATCCAAAAGTCTTCATTTTTTTAAATTTCGTGCCCAGTCAAAGAAGTTCACATAAATTGAAACAGAGGGAGTACTATTATAAAGAATATATATTATAATATAGCATGAAAAATAATTTCATAAAATACTTGACTTTTATAATAAATGATTGTTATATGCTCTTAAAAAGAGGTCTGACTATACTTCTTTTCGAGATTATTCATAATGATACTGTATGTATGATAAAGAGTAACTTATAATTTGAAATTAATTAAAACTGTTTAACGAAACTATGGATTATTTTTTAGAATATTTTACAAGTTGGTAGACCAAAAAAGGTCCAAAACAAACAAACAATAATAGTATGGAAATTTTTTTCTCAGTACGTGTCTTATCATGGTCAATACCACGCACACTTGACCTTGAGCTACGTGGTGCAAACTTGCAGGATGAGTTGTCAACTGGTTTTCTGACTCATACACACGTAGAGGGTGCTAGATACATACCTCTATAATTGATTGGCCACTTATTAGTTCTAAAATTTAAAATCTTAAAATATTGAATAAATAAATACATAGCATACTCCCACCACAAACCACCCAAATATTTTAATTTTTCAGTGCAACCTATTACCTAGTATGTTATTTTAATTTTTCTTGTTAGACTTTTACACGTAAACCAAAGACTGGTTTGTATAGCCTATATTTGACTTGTTTGATCATAGATTTGGCTAAAATATATTTGATTTTTTTTTCAATCACATATTTATTCATAAATTTTATTTATATTTTGACAAATTGCCAAAACCCAATTCCTAAAATCAGCTCGAGCTGGTTTTGACTGAAAATATCACTATTACATTTTTTAAAAATTGCCCCCAATTTTTATATTTTATAAAAGAGCCCATCATATTATTTTGTAACAATGCTGCTTCGTCTTCTCGATCATTTGATGTATTATGTAGTTTATTATAAAAATGATAATTTTGTACCAAGTTTATTTAAGTTCAGGACTATGGTTTGCGAAAACAATATAATAAATGTTATTGATAAAGGTACTGTTGGATATTTATGATAATTATTAAAACTTGTGAATATAAATTATATTTTATGTTTTTTTTAAAAAGTAAAATATATTTTGTATGTCTTCAAACCAAACCTCATTCAAATTAAATTTTTCGAAACAAATTTAAAATTTATGACGAAACACTAGCTCAATAAAATATACGTAGTTGTTTTCAACCGGATCACGGTTTCATACTAGTTGTATGTGGAAGCCGAAAGTGCATAAAAAAGAAAGAATGATAAAACAACTCATATTGTGGAATATAATATTTAATTAAAAGCTAGTTCGGCATACGAATGGATAATGCAAAATCATTGTTTTATGTTTGTACTTTTTGGTTAATAAAATGGCAAATGTGACCGACCAAAAAAATAAAAAGCAAAATACTTAGTAATGCAATTTGGTACTTTAATTGTAGCCTTAACTATATAGGGAATATTTATGTTCGTACAATTTATACTTTATTGGAAAAGAATATTTCAGATGCGACGTGTCTGTTTAATCTTGGTTTTTAACAGCCGAAGATGAAATAGAAGAAAAATGAAGTGTAAAAGAAAAAGGAAAGGAAAGAAATTATGACTACTTAGGGCCCTTTTGGCCATATTGGGAAATCAGTGTTTCGTCATAAATTTTTTAATTTTCATTTAAAGATGAATTTTAAATTTTGTGAAACTTTAAAAAACTCCAAAAAATTATTTTCAAAAGGTTTCACTTCAGATCACTCACAAAAAATCAAAAACAACCAAAAATATATTTATACCCAAACACCCACTTAATTATGACAATTCCTTCAAAACTATGAAGTGCATAATGTGTTAAAATTACGACTATTCCTTAATTTTTAGCCAGCAATCCCTCCGGTTCAAAATAAGTGATTTTTTTGCTTACTTTCACGTATATTAAAAAATTCACCTTTTAACATTAATTAGTAATGAAATTGATCATATTAACATTTACTATCCCACTTAAATACTCCTAACACATATTCCAACACTATTTACTCCAAGGGCAATGTAAGAAAAAAAAATTCATTCTTAAATTCCGAAAATATCACTTATTTTGGACCACAAGAAAAAAGTCAAAAAATTACTTATTTTAAACCGGAAGAAATACTGTACTATTTTTACAATAAACAATATTAATCTAATGATAGCGGCGGATTAATGTAAAACTTTTTCTGAATCTACCCATAGTTGCTATATAACCCAATTTGAAATGGTAAAATCAATCTTGGCTAATAATGAGCAGAGAATAAAGGTGACTAATTTAATTAATTATTTATTACTTGTAATTAATTGGTTGAATAATTACCATATATAGCAGTCCAAAACTGATGCTCATCTAATTTATCCCTAGTAGTATACGCTTTCATTTAGATATGCAATAAAAATATGCCTTATCCACAAAATAAATTGCCATATTATCATGTCTTCCAGAAAATTCTATTCCTTCTCAACTTAATTATTATTCGAGTTTCAATAAAATAAAGACTACTAGATTTATCCTTAATCACCTAAAGGATAAAAGAAGAAGAAAGAAGAGGAGGATAAATAAGATTACACAGGCTAGATAACACAAAAGTATATATAATTGAGAAAACTTAATTAAAGGATAAGTAAGATTACGCATGCTAAGAGGTATATTGAGGATTTAAATTCTATGGATTCAATGTTAATGTTATTAATATTGAATCATTATATTTTTTAAAGGGGTTTATAGCTATTATTTTTGTAATTTTTATACACAAATTTTTATTTCGCGTCGAAAATTGTGAGTACAGTACGTCCGCCTCTGCCACGCTAGGTATAAAAAAGAAAATAAAATTTAAAGATGAGAAACTTAATTCTATCTATCTAAATTCATCTTCATTTTTTTAATTTTCAAACAAGATTAATAATATTGTCGTTTTTCAAAAATATAAGAAAACAGATTTTTTTTCTTTGAATTCATTCTTACTATTTTTTTTATGCACTAAACTCTTGTTATGTGCGTAGTTCGAAAAATGATCGGATCACAAGAGCCTATTGTATGCAGTCTTGCAGACACTCGAACCCATCACCTCCTAGTCACATGACAATAATTTTATCAGTTACGCCAAAGCTCTCCCTTTTACTATTTTTATTTAGAGTGTCAATTAAATAATACTCTCTCTGGTAAAAAATAAGTGATTTTTGTCCCTTTTTTGTGGACCAAAATAAGTGACTTTTTCAGATTTTAAAAATGAATTAATTATTTTTATACTACATTGTCCTTGGAGTAAATAGTGTTGGAATATGTGTTAAGAGTATTTATGTGAGATAATAAAGATTAATATGATCAATTTCATAGTTAATTAATATTAAAAGGTAGATTTCTTAATCTGTGTGAAAACATCCAAAAAAATCACGTAAATCACTTATTTTGGACCTGAAGGAGTATATTTTATAAAAACATATAACTAATAACGTATACAAATACTTTTATAATTATTTAAGCTACTAAATATATACTTTAAGATATGAATTAAAACTTGTTGTCAATGCCGATATAGTCAAATTTTATCATAATTATCCAATCAACCTTTGCATTAATTATCCATTTCATGTTTTCAATCTAATCCAACTACTACTACTAGTCTATACTCTATATTACCTCCCATCATCCTATACATACCAAACTCCCTACACCCCCACCTTACCACCCCCTTCACCCCACCCCCACCCCCACTCCCAAACCCCTACGCAGAATCCAACAGACACATATATAGGAGGTAGAGAAAAAAAAAAAAAAAGTACACCAACATATACATGTAAAAGTCACCGTCCATTCCACATATATACATATTCCCTTCAACTCCAGCTGTAACTTCTCACTTTCTGTTTCTCTCTTTAATACCCACAATCACAATTACACCAATTGCCAAGAATTGAACTTTCTGTAATTTTAAGCCAAAACCCAACATGGGTTCTGCTTTTTCTTTCTTGATTTCATCTACTGAGCCACTTCATCCTAGTCTTGGTGATTTGCCAGAGAGTTGTGTGGCTTCAGTTCTTGTATATATGGACCCTCCTGAGATCTGTAAATTGTCTATGCTTAACAGGGCTTTCAGAGGAGCTTCTTCTGCTGATTTTGTGTGGGAATCTAAGTTGCCTTTGAATTATAGCTCTATTATTCAAAGGGTCCAAAATTTTCCTAACAATTTGTGTAAAAGAGATATTTATGCTAGGCTTTGTCGACCTAATTCATTTGATGGTGGTACAAAGGTCCAATCTTTATCCCTCTTTCTATTGCTAAATCAAGATATTAATTTTGTGCCTAAAATTTCATTAACTGGGAAATCAATTATACTAACGAGGTGGTGTTATTTTAGTAGTTTTATGAAAATTTGAGATGTAATCCTTTATTAGTATACCCTATTTATGAAGAATTTCATTAGTTTTTTTCCTTGTGTTCCTCTGGAAATTTTCCTTAAAGTAAAAATTACTATCATTAACTAGTAAATCTGTACTAGTTTGGTATTGAGGCGTTGCTGTTAAAGTGGCAGTATTAGATTTGGCTAGTTATTTAAAGGCTAGGTTAGGGGTTCGAGCCGCGGAAATATCAGCAGTCCGATGCACTAAGCTCCCACTATGTGCGGGATCCTGGGAAGGGCCGCACCACAAGGGTATATTGTACGCAACCTTACCCTGCATTTCTGCCCGCCGTGGAAACAGCATCTTGCAAGAAATGTAGCTAAGGCTGCGTATTGCAGAAATGCAGGGTAAGACTGCGTACAATAGATCCTTGTGGTCCGGCCCTTCCCCGACCTCGCGCATTGCACGTGCTTAGTGCACCGGGCTGTCCCATTAGTATTAAAGTTTGAGAAGTTTTGTAAAGGCTACTAATTTGTTTGAGGGTGGAAAATGAGTTTGATGGTTTTATTTCTCTTTGGAATATGTGCAGAGATTTTGGTTAGATAAGAGTACTGGAGGAGTTTGTTTGTCTGTATCTTCAAGTGGCTTGGCAATAACAGGCATTGATGATAGGAGATATTGGAGTCGGATTGAAACTGATGAATCAAGGTGAGGTTTTGAGATTGTTTTGCTTGATGTATAGTTGTGGTAGAATGAATGTTGGTATTTGTCTGGTTAATGATGTATGTGTTTTTAGAATGACTGATCAAATCCGAGTTCGCCTGTTGGGCACACTTTTTGCGATTGATCCTCCTAATAAAAGGTTTTTGTAACATGATTTATCTCGTTTAGCTTGTGAATTCTTTCGTAAGAAGTTTCAAGCGCGTGAATTGCAGCTGTGTAATGTAGTCTTATCTTTTTAAATTGTCATTTCTATGATGTAATTAGTCTCCTAGATGCCAGGATGACATTTCTTTCTACTAATTATGTAGGAGTTTTCATTCTAAAAAATAACCAAAATTAGCTGAAGAAGCCTGGATAAGTGTGTCTTTAGTCTTTACCCTGTAGATTATTTTTGATATTTTATTTGTTCTAAATAATCCTTGGAAGATTTAGTGCTTGAGATATTTGAGGGGGCATTCGTGTTGTCTTTCTCAATAGTATTATTGTTGCAATCTAATGGTGAATTAGGAGTTTCAACATTGTCGTCATGGTGGAACATTACTTGTTAGCTCGTTGCTTGCTGATGCTGGTGAAACTTTTGTTTAAAATGAAAAAATTCCAATTAATCACAGTTCAAATCAGTGAATTCTTCTTATCTGTCTTGGTGGACAGAGTTACCTGATATTTGTTGCTGGTGCGAGGTGATAGGTATCCCGTGGAAGTAGTCGAGGTGTGCGTAAGTTGACACGGACACCACCATTATAAAAGAAAAGCAATTGAGCTTTAGGGTATAATGATGAAATTTCATGCTCTAGCTCTACATGGGGTCATTGCTTCAAGGATCTCTTCGAGGATCTCTGTAGCTCATTCTTTAAAGTAACAGCAAAGGGAAATGGATAAATATCTGCATTTCTTACTCATGTTCTTGTTCTAATACTGGCTAATCACTGATATGCTTTTACTGTGCCTGTATGTTCTCATTCTAGTGCTATAATCTTGAAAAGCTAGTACATGCTCAGACTTAATATTGATTGATTTCTTTTCCGTCTGTCCATGCAGATTCAAGTCTGTAGCATATCTCCAACAAATCTGGTGGTTCGAAGTTGACGGAGAAGTCGATTTCCCATTCCCTGTTGGGTCCTATAGCGTATTCTTTAGACTGCAAGTAGGACGTGCCTCTCGGAAATTTGGCCGACGGATCTGCAACTCCGAGCACGTCCACGGGTGGGATAAAAAGCCCGTGCGGTTTCAGCTCTCAACATCAGATGGTCAACAAGCTACAACCCAGTGTTACTTGAATGAACCTGGAATGTGGACCTACCACCATGTAGGTGACTTTGTTGTTACAGGTTCGGTTACACCCGTGAAAGTTAAATATTCTATGACTCAGATCGATTGCACACACACTAAAGGTGGACTTTGTGTAGATTCTGTAGTGATATGTCCAGTAGAATTTGCAGAGAGGTTGAAGCAACGTTTTTGATTTGCTGATGTCTCTAGAGAAAGTGTTTTAAGAGTTTAGTTGTAGTACGATCCATAGTTCTGGAGTTGTTAGTTTGAGTGATAATCATCTTAGACTGAGGCAATTTCTGCATATGTGAATGACGGGCTTTTTATCCGTTTAATGTAGTGAGTTCTTAGGTCAAGTTGTCTCCGTGTGACCTATAAGTCACGGGTTTGAGTCGTGAAAGCAGTCATTGGTTCATGCATTAGGGTAGGCTGTCTACGTTACACCTCTTGGAGTGTGGCCTTTCCTCAACCCTTGGAGTGTGGCCTTTCGTCGACCCTGCGTGAATATGGGATGCTTTGTGTACCGGACTGCTCTTTAGTGCAGTGAGTTCTTAGGATCTGTTACTTTAGTTACGTACTTTTCTCTATTTCCAGTTCTAGTTAATGTCTAGAAGCAACAGTTGCATCTTTTTTTTTTCAACAACGATTGCATTTTGCTGAAGTGTAGTGCGGCGTATGTTTTAATTTTTTTTTTTTGTTTTCCTTTTACTGCTTGATGCTTCTGTCTTATAGTATTATGTTTATGCACTTTGCTCAATGTCTCAAGATAATTGGTAATCTGGATTAGTGATCAGTATGAGTTTATTCGGAAGCTCGTTCACCGCCTAAATAAGATCCTATTTTTCAGAACATATATTCAGTTGCTTAAGAAGTGAACAGAAAATCCCTTCTCTTTTGTACTAAAAAAACTTATTATTTAAGCAGATTGGTTACTCAATGGGCTGAAGGGGTTACAGTAGAGACTTAGAGTTATCTCCGTTTGACCTATTGGTTACCGGTTCAAATCATGGAATTATCCAGTGTTTGTGTCAGGGAAAGACCGTTTACATTATACCATTTGGGGTGCGATTCTTTGCTGGATCTTACATGTGTGAATGTGAGATGCTTTGTGCCATCGATTTATCCTATTTTGGTCACTCAAAAAGGTAAAATTTGTTCTAGAACAATGATATGACGTAATATCCCTGACGATATGACCTTGATAGAAGGATGTGGAGGCTGAGGATTAAGGTTGCGGGTTAGTAGGTGGTTGTCACGACCCAAATTCCATAAGGTCGTGATGGCGCCGAACACCACTGTTAGGCAAGCCAATCCTTAACTAGTTGGAATAATTTCTGTTTTAAACATTTTTGAAATTGTTACCGTTCATTGCACGTTATAATCAAATGAATAAATCTTCGTAAATTAAATACGACAGAAAATCAATTCGGTTTAAGAAAATAAATCCCAACATATCCCAGAATTCGGTGACACAAGTACATGAGCAACTTCTAAGAATTTATATAATTATACAACGCTTGTCCGAAGTACAAATTGGACAAAGATTTTAAAATAAAGTGCAAATACATAGAAGGGAGACTTTGTTAGCTGCAGAACGCCTCCGGATGATGCAGTCCGTCTAAATCTCCAAGTCAACCACTGTGCTATGAAGGTACCTGTGCAACAAAATGCACAGTAAGTGTAGCATGAGTACGAAAACAACGTGTACTTAGTAAGTATCCCGCCTAACCTCAGAGAGGTAGTGACGAGAGGTCAAATTAGACACTTGTTATAAGTCGGATAAATATAATCAGTGAGGTGCTAAGCATAAGTATCATAACTCAATTAAATAATAACCAGGGATAAGAAATATTAATTTGTTCCACATTTTTACACATAAATCCTTCTTCATTTTAGTTGGCAACTCAAGATGTACTTAGGCCGATAGACATGTATAAATCACAGGAAATACGCAACATTTACCATGCACAAACAAAATGCCGAGGGTCGAACGACGCGGACCAACAATAATAAATTGTGCACTGCCGAGGGTCGAACGACTCGAACCATAGATGCATCTATCTGCCCCGCTCGCGAATCGATCATGACGCGGTTATATATAAATATAGGGTTATCCTGCTCGCGAATCATACATGCGACTCAGGTACCCATAGATACATATATTCATCTAATAAGTCCACATTTTTATCAAGGAAGCAGTTACCCGGGAAAATAAAAATATTCTCTTTAAAAGAACACGAAAATATCATTTAAATCTTTGGTTGAAATTTATTTGCCAAGTTCAATAACATCCAATAATATAACCTTATCAGGAACACAATTATCCACAGAGGAATCAATTCTCTTTATAAATGATTAAGAAAGGTACACTCTAGTCTTCTTAGGGGATAAATTACCAATTAAATAGCATTATTAGTCTAATATTATTGGCAGGATCATATGTACAACACGTAAGGCATGCCAGTGGGTCATAGACTACCCAGACATAAGCATATTAGTAGCTACTCACGGACTCCCGTCACCTCGTGCATAGGTAGCCCCCGCAATTAATAGCATATATTCGTTTAGTTCACCTATGGGGACAATTCCCCCTCACAAAGTTAGAAAGGAGACTTACCTCACTCCGAAATTCCATAACCGGCTTCCAAGCCCTTCCGACGACTCCAACAGATGCACAACGCCCCCAAACTATTCAAATAACGACAAACCAAGAAAATATACTCTATTATTTATAACAATTCAAATTATATAAATTCACATCTCCGCTCAAAGGACCAAAATACCGTCGGGCCCACGTGCCCGAATTCCGAAACTTCTCGGAGATAAACTCTACCCATAGCCTTACTAGCTCAATTATACAATTTACTCTAAATTTCATGTTCGAATTCGTGGCTAGAATCCAAATTACCATATTTCTAGGGTTTCTTCAAAAATCCCAATTTTTCCAATATTTCTCATGTTCAATCCATACATAAACCTTGTATTTAACTTAAAAACGTGAAGAAATTACTTAACTTATGATCCTTGACGAAAATCTCCTTGAAGCTCCTCAAACTCGCCCATACCAAATGAAAATTGAAGAAGAAATGTCCAAATTCCTGTTTAAAAACAATCTGCCCAGGCCTTATTTCCGCACCTACGGTCCCCTTATCGCACCTGTGCTTCCGCAGGTGCACCCAATCTCCCGCACCTGCGGCCTCCTCAGCTCCAACCCAAATTCGTACTTGCGGCGCCCAAATCCGCACCTGCGGCCAAAGCCTCGCAGGTGCGGTCACACCAGATGACATCAAACTTCAGCTTTCATCAACTTCAAAAATTGATCCGTTAATCACCCGGAATCCACCCGAGGCCCCCGGGACCCTGTCCAATCACACCAACCTGTCCCAAATCATGACACGGACTTGATCGAGGCCTCCAATCACATCAAATAACATCGAAACGACGAATCGCTCTCCAATCCAAATCTTTAAGAACTTAGAATTTCAAACTTCTACATCCGAAGCTGAAACCCATCAAATCATATCTGATTGCCCCTAAATTTTGCACACAAGTCATATTCGACATTACGGACTCGCTCCAACTTCCAGAATCGTATTCCGACCCCGATATAAAAATTTCCACTTCCGGTCGGATTCTTCAAAAACCTTTAAATTTCTATCTTTAGCCAAATGACTTCAAACTGACCTCCGGACATCCAAATTCACTTCTGATCGCGCTCCCAACTTCGGAATAACCATACGAAGCTATTCCCAGACTCGGAATCCCAAATGGACATCAATATCTCTGAAATGCGCTTCAAGCCAAACTTAGGAAATTCCTTCAAAAATGCTGACTCCACAATATACGCCGAAATGCTCCTGGGTTATCCAAAACCCGATTCGAACATACGCCCAAGTCCGAAATCATCGTACGAACTTGCTGGAACCTTCGGATCCTGATTCCGAGGTCTTTTAATCCAAATCCCAATCTTAGTCTATTCTCCCAACTTAAGGTTTTCGAAATGAGAATTTTCCTTTCAATTTAACTCCGAACTTCTCGAATTTCAATTCCGACTATACGCGCAAGTCATAATACCTGAAATGAAGTTTTTCATGACTCCCACCCGCTGAACGACGTGCTAGATCTCAAAACGACCAGTCGGGTCGTTATAGTGGTTGCACGTTTTCCTTCTCCATATCAGTAATACTAGTATTATGCTCGTTTTATCTCATTCTTAGATTTCTATTACTATTTATTTTTTGTTTCAGATATCTTATTTTTCTTGCTGTTGTTACTTTTTTTTTTCATGGCTTCTCCACTAGCATACCTCTTTTTCATGATTGTTGGATTATGCTCTCGGAAACAGCCTCTCTACCTTCACAAGGTATGAGTAACGCTTGCATACACACTATCCTTTCTAGACCACTTGTGAGATTTCACTGAGTGTGTTTTTGAATTAGTAGTCGGTGTTATGCATCATGTTGGATATTAATAAAATTAAAATGCGGAGGACTCCTTCATTACGTCGTGAAATCTTAAAAAAATAGCTACAAAAAACTGGGGGCATTTGCATCTATACTCAGTTTTTGGGTCACCTTTTAACTTATACCCGCTTTGCAAAAAAAACAATTGCAAGCGTACCCACTTTTTGGTCAACTTCAGACATATGGACCTGAAGTAGCAAAAATTTATGTTTGAAGTTTGAACTTCAGAATGTTTTGTCTGAAGCGTAGCCTTACCAAAGCAAAACCTAAGATATTTTTGCCTGAAGTTTGGCCTGACTTGCAAAGGCAATTAAGCAAACTCCAGTTCATAGTGCAATGACAAACTTCAATTCAATAAAATTACAGTGTGTTTTGGCTGAAGTTTTTGTTTGTATTTGTTGAACTTCAGCATTCTAGGAGCTGAGGTTTGTTTTGTATTTGCTGTACTTTAGCATTTTAGGAGATGGAGTTTGTTTTGTATTTGCTGAACTTCAGCATTTAAGGAGCTGAAGTTTTTTTTTATATTTGCTGAACTTCAGCATTCTCTGAATGTTTTTCTTTGAAGAACTTGTCACGACCCCAAATCCTAACAGGTCGTGATGGTGCCTATTGTAATACGCATATAAAATTCGCACATAAATTTTGAATTTTTTAAACAAAACAATCAAGCTAACAGTCTACCACCGTCCCCAAGACCCGGAGTCAAAATGTCATGAGCATCTTCAAAATAAACTAACTCTGCTATTGTCATAGACAAAGTCTAGGAAAAAAATACTAATACTAAATAAGGAAGGGAAGTGGAGAAGTTGTGGACGATGGACAACTACCTCGAAATCCCGTAAAACTGCTGCTAACGAACAGAGGCAGCTACTGCTCCGAGCCGGTACCTGGATCTGTGCATAGAGGCACATGGAGTGATGATGAGTACGCCAACTCAGTAGTAATGAAAATAAATCACAGTTTGAGAAATACGAAACACACAGCACAGATACACCAATTCACAAAAACAGTAAATCATCAAGTCACCATAAAGTATTCATCAAATACATAAGTTCGAAAACCAATTTCCAGAAATCCTTTGAAACAAGTATAATATCAATATATATCTCATTAAAATCAGTTTGAAAAACGAAGTGAATCGTAGTTATAAACTCAGTAAAATTATCATAAATCTGCCCCTCAGGCCAAAATCATTTCTCATAACAATCTCAGTATCAGCCCATCAGGCAACCGCACAGTCACTCAATATTAGCCCATCAGGCAACCTCACAATCACTCAGTATCGGCCCCGTGGGCAACATCACTCATTAGGTACCTGCGCTCACTTGGGGTGTGTACAGACTCCGGAGGGGCTCCTACAGTCCAAGCACTATAAACAAGCCACATCATGGCATAAATCACTCACAATATTGGCCCTCGACCTCTCTCATATCATAACATCCTCACAACATTGGCCCTCAGCCATACTCAGTCATAACACTCTCAGCATGCCACTCGGGCCATGAATAAAACAGGGATCTCGACCCAAAAATAGTATTTCATTTCAAGAAATAGTAATATCATCAAATAAGAGAGTCAACAATTTCACAAGAAAGACTGAGTGAAAATCATAGTCTAGTGAGAATATCAGTAAAACAGCCCCAATGGGTTAAAATAGATCGACACTAGGCCCCAAACATGGCTTACAACCCAAGTATATCAAATCATAATAGTCTTATTGGAAATAAGCTTTAAAAAGCCGTTTCGCAACTCAATAGTTGCCTAAAAAGGGATATATTCCCAAATTCCCGATTTGTGAAATCCAAAACCCGTGAAAGGGTGCGAAGTCCGGGGTTTCATACTCTCAGGACAGGATTTAAAGACATTACTTACCTCAAACTAGCCCGAAAACTACTCCGCAATACGCTCGTCTCTCGAATCAACTTCCGAGTGCTCCAAATCTATAAAGATCAGATTTTTATCATCAAACTATGATAAGGGAATGAATTCCAATTGAAAAATACCAATTGTTTTTGCACAAAACCCGAAATTAGCCAAAATCCGACCCCCGGGCCCGCATCTCGGAACTCGACAAACTTTATACCAAAACGATACTCATTATCTCACGAGTCCTTACATATACATAACTCTGAAATCGAAGTCCGATTGACCCCTCAAATCACCTCTAAAAGGTCTCTTAAACTCAAACCCTAATCCCTCAATTTCACTTTGAAATCATCAATCAAATCCCAAAAAAGAAGATGGATTCATGAAGTATAAGCAAAAATAACGAGTAGAGAACACTTACCCCAATCCATATGGTTAAAATCGCCTCCAAAATCGCCCAAATTCGAGCTCCCCAACTCAAGATATGACCAAAAGAACAAACCCTTATTTTGTATATTTTTCTCCAGCTATTCTGCCTCGATTCTCGTGTCAAATAATCCCAAAACTCGCTTTTTATGCTTCCAATGGATTCCTTGTGAAATTCTAATCAATTTAGGCTTTTGAATCACTCAATTTGACCTTATAATGAAGGATATATGTAGGTTTTAAGATTTGCAAATAGTGCAGATTTTTAATACGCCACCAGTGACAATTTCATAATTAACCTGAATAACGTGGAAATCTTGGTAAAATGGCCATAAAATCCTCATACGATGTCCAAATTCGATGATTCTTTTTTGATACGGGTCTGTAATTATGATACGGATGTAATGCTTCATTCAAAACAGTAATCAGAGCTCATTTGTTCAATATGATATCATTTATGCTTGAAGAAACGACGTCGAAGCATAAGAAAAACGAGCACAACGCAGCCCAAACCTATCCAAAACTCGAGCGAGCTCCTCGGGACCCCATACGAACATTCTAACAAGTCCCATTACATAACCCGAATTTAGTCGAACCTTCGGAACACCCAAAACAACACCAAAATACCAGATCTACGTCGAATTCAAGCCTAAGAACTTTTAAATTTCCAATTTTCGCCAATTCAAGCCTAATTCTACACTGGACATCACAAAAATATTCTGAACACACTCCTACGTCCCAAATCACCTAACGGAGCTATCCAAGCCATAAAATCCGCATTCCGAGGTCGTTTACCAATAAGTCAACTCTCAGTTGACTTTTCCAACTTCAATGCTATTTTTAAAGACTAAGTCGCTAAACTCTCACTACAACCATTTCGATTTCAAGCCTACCAACTCTGACACATCAATAACAATATAACTAACCTATGACAAGTCAATAACATTAATTTTAATGCAAGTTCTACGTAACGACCGACCGAGTCGTTACATTCTCCCACACTTAAACATATGTTCGCCCTCGAACGTGCCTAGAGTTGTTCCAACACCACCAAAAATTGATGTGTAACCTACCATGCACTTATTCGACGGTGATCCCACATCACCCTACCCCATCTAGGTCTGATAACACAACATAACTGAAATTTCATTATCAAATCCTGACCCATAAACCTTAGAACTACATTTTCACTTATGAATCAATTTACAAGATCAAAATCCCACAACTATAAACTGAATAAGTCTGAGAACACTGTAACAAGTCATATCCGTAACCCAAGATGAAATACCATGATCCACTGCATGACTCAAGCACTCGTGGCGATAACTCCTAATCTCAATAGTTGCTTATAACAACCCAATACCGGTAAATAACCTCTTATCAAGCAAAGCCTCGTTCTAATCCTTTCATATACTGCCGATGATGAAAGAAACACATAGAAACCAGTAACCATTCGTCTGATCAACATCAATACCACTATACCATCCAGAGCCATAACTTGTGCAACTCGTGCACTCAATAACAACACCCCAAAAGCTCAATTTATAAAATAAAGAAGACTCACACGAGAGGACTATCCTGTCATTTCTCTTTCCATTACCACATCATGCTAAAAGCCTGATATACATCGTGAAACCATCACACAAATCCAACACCGAGGATCATACCTCTACCTAACTGAGATGCAAAGCGTGATCCCATCCAACCGATGGACCACATGACATACTCCAAGCCACCTTGCTCAAAATCAATAACCATGCGAAATTCGACATCAATTACTCAAAGTGCATTGCCATAACCACGTGGAATCAGACGATACGATGCCACTCGAACCAGAAAGAACATAACCAATGCGTCTCAATCCTGCAACACCCAATTGCTTATCTTACTTAAAGCTCGCTATAAAGCCCCGATAGAACTACACCATATGCACATATATAACCAACGATCACAACTCCTCGAACCACCGAAACGTAACTCATAGATCACTCCAAAACACGAATAAGCTCAGTGACAATCAAATGGTACATCCCTCAACAATAGCAATTTGGGGTCAACAATTCCGACTCGGTGTAGAACATACACCCATACTGGCCTACCAATAATTATATTCTAAATTAACTCTGTTCATCCACAACAGGTAGATAACTCTCCAGAGGTTCATAATGACTGAATCATGACATATACTAACACCTGACTAGCTTTGCTCGCATCCTCATAGTTCACAACCACAAAATAATCTGTTCATGAAAACTCTCAGTCTCGAAGTGCACAATTTAATATATCTGATCTCCACTCCACCGCTCGAGTATATAACACATCCCTGATACTCAATCATTCCCCGAGGGATACCCCTAAAATATTTCCATAACTCCAAGCAACCTTGAATACCAGCAGTCGATCCAACAAGAGAGCGTCGTAACACCAATGAAGCATCCTTATTCAAACACATTGCCTTGCACATTGTCCTTTATGAATGTATACTCTCATCCAGCCACCCAATAGTGGTATCTTTTACCTAATCATCTGAAACTGCCAGTTCTGACCTTCCTTCCAGAATTTAACCGTGACCTCACATATGCTCCTCTCCACTATACACAAAATGCCGCATACACCATGCAATCCTATGATAAATATGAAAACTTCATGCTCCCTTCCTAGCCACAAACAACTACGTGCCCACTAGCCAAGAACTTTCCATTCGATCCCATCTGGAAGAAAAATCACTATACATCACATGACCCTCACGCCAGTAGAAATATACATCTCTAACGGTGGTAGAAACCATCAAGAATTCCCGAATCACATTTGTACAACACCAAACCGCCAGGACCGAATCCTTCTAACTCAACCAAGCTACGCATGCCACCAAATTCCAAGAGAATTGCTAAGAAACACCTGTAACAACTCATTACCTTATAAAAACCTAAAGAACTAACCATATCCCTTATCATTCCGACCCGACCTACTACTAAGCTGTCCTATTTATCCAAGTTCCTTCTAACTTACCTTCGAATTGATACTTCTTCTTTCCATAATACCACAATTCTCAATCCCGACTCACCGCACCAAACCCGAGCATAAAACTATACCGTCTAAGGCTCATAAGCCGCTGAATACTCCCTCAATTATCCCCAAGTGTACCACATTAGAAATACTTACCCTGAAGGGACTTCCTGCGAATTTAAAGTCATTACCTTCCCTCTCCTGATACTGATGGATAAAATCCATGATAATGTAAATACACCACAAGCCTTGACACCTTCCATGTAAATCTCAATTCTAGCCCTTCTCCTACCTTGAAGATCCTCGATCTCTACATATAACCTTGAATCCGTTTGAACCATTCTCGAACGTCATTTACTCTACGCAATTTCAATTATACTAACCAAGTAAACAGAACGACCCGACCCCGCTTGCAATCCACATACTAGGAAAGTAATCCACACATTGAAGCAACAAGCAAACCCATACACCGCACACACTACACCTTCAAGCACAACTCAATCATTCAACAAATTCCATTACCCGTAAAGTACATTACAACCTGTATCGAAGAAATTTCCATTACTCGAGTCATTCCCAGACTCCACCTCTGCAGGTCATAACTGATTCACCAATATACTTCGCACCGAAACCAGTACAACACATAATCGTATAATCAACTTATCATTAGCGGGCTCCCCCCACTTGGCTCAAAGCCAAGGATCAAGACAAACAATAACTTACGATGCCCGCACATTATCACTGCCACCATACTGTGGTGAGGCTCAACTAAATCCTCCATAAGCTCATATGACCCAAACCATCTAACCCTCAAGTCGTATGCAAATCGTGTATTCACCATCGTAATGGTCATGCCAACTCTCACTAGCGAGCTAAACTCAAATTACAACATACATCATCTACTGGTAGAAGAGAACTTACTACAGATCAACGTAAGGATCACACACGTTAGGACAACCCGCAGGAGATATCCTTGCATGCTTAGCCTCAAACTGATATCTCTCTATACACTTCCGAAGATCATAGCTATTACGCAATCGCTTTACCCTCCTACAGTAGAACACAACTAATGCCTGCCCTCGAGACATCACAATAAGCGGTATAAGAACCTGAAACTGATGACAATACTAACACTAAAACTGTGGTCAAGGAATTCTTGGGCTTCTGGAAGCTCTATCCACACTCGTCTGACCACATGGATACCTTCACTGGACACCACGTGTCCCAAGAATGCTACTGAACTGAGCCAATAATTCACACTTGGAGAACTTTGCACAAAGCTTCTCCTCCATATATCCTTGTAATAACATAATCAAATGTTGAGTATGCTACCCCTGGCTACGCGAGTAAGCCAAATTCAGGATTAAATTTCAAGATTATACCAATCTAGTTTAGTAAAGTACAATTAACCCAGTTCTGCTTTGTGGTTAGACAAGGAATGGTTTTGACATATGTTACATAGTGTGAATCAGTTAGTTTTGGGTGTGGGCAGCGGGAAGAGGTGCACGTGTTAGTGATAAGATATGGGTGCTCATCCATGAAATTAATTAAGATTCAATAGGGATTTGCATTTTGGTGAAATCTTCATTGGCTACGCAGTGACAGTTATTGCTTAGTCGTTGGGGAACTGAGAGATAGTTTCGTATCATAGGTTGGTGAATGTTGAGTATAATTGATTAAAATAGAAATGGGGTCCGGGAGAAGTTGGTTAAAAGTTAAAACTTTTTTAAAAAGTAGGTATAGGTTAAATGGGGTGGCCAAATAAGGCGCCCTGTACAATTTTTACAAAAAATTGTTGGCATATGTATGGCTTCAGGAAAAGGCCTTGAGAATGTGGACTATCAGTCCAGGAAATGGGCCCAATGAAGCACCAAGTTTGAGCGTTAACGGGCTATCAAAGAAAATTTAAAAAATGATCACTTTTGAAGAATAACCCAAATTGCCACCCACCAAATTTATTAAACTAAAAATAGCCGACATATGTATAACATGTGTTAAATTCATGTATAATATATGTATAACCGTGTGTATAATCAATATATAATATATGTATACCAGCTAAAAAAAGTGAATAATAAATGTGGTCGGCTATTTGTGTAATTTGGTTCCCTGGCTTTCAAAGGAAAAGAATAAGGAAGGAACATTCGGTTCACGAACTAGTTATACATGAATCAAAATATAGAGATTGGTTATGCGATGAAAAGTAACGTAAAAATTGTACACGATTAACAATAAAGTTGAGTTTGTTATGCAAGAATTGCTTAGTATTGCTAACTAATAATATGCAACTCTTGTTCCATTTTATCCCGAATAAAAATAACATACAAAAAGAGTGATGCTAAACGGGCCAACTGTAGTGACCCAACTTTGGCCACACGTGTGAAAAGTCATTAAAGACCCCTAACTAATTAGCCTACATTTTCTCTTCCAAAACACAAAATTAAATTTCAAGCTTGAAGTATGCTAAAATTAAATGTTGAAAGCTGAAGAGTGTTTGCATTATATTTGTATTTTTATTGTATTTATGTGTATTTTATGTGTATACAAATTATTGTGTTTTCTTCCTTTCTTAAAGACAAATGCGGTATACGATTTAATATACTTCCGTCTTATAAAACCAAGTCAAGTGGACATTTTTTACTTATCTAAAAGTGGATTCAAACCAAGAAAATTCGGTGGTGCAAGAAAATATGAATCCAAATGAATATAACACAAATACAACAACCATGAATATACCAAGAAACTAGGTCTGATCGGGTTAGGGGCGAGTTGTACATATCTTTAGGGATGACATCGGACGACAGTTTGTTGAATGAATACAAATGGGTCGATGTTGCTTCTCACGACAGTTTCAAAAATAATGTGCACTTAGATGATGATGGTGATGAAAAACCCGATGGAGAATATTATGGAGAAGCTGACGATGATGAGGAGCAATTTTTAGGAAATGAGTTAGAGTTATGTGATGTTGATTAGGAAATGGAGAATGAATTCACTGAAGAGGACGTGATTGTAGGTCCAATCTCTGGAATGTGATTTAGTGATAAAGATTCTTTGTTTGCATTCTACAAAGAACATGCACGATTGAAAGGATTCTCCGTCGTCCAAAGAAATTCCAACAAGAAGGGTGGTGACACTGCCAGGTACATAACTTATGGATGATTCTGGTTGTTGGCGCGTCTCTAAGGTAGTTCACGATCACAACCATGATTTACTTCCTTTCATATCGCGCCTGATGGCTGGACATAAGTCCGTTCGTGATTCTTTGAAGAGGGATCTTGTAGTTCACGATCGATCTGGCATTAGACCCTCCAAGAATATTGGACTTGCTGAGGTTCAACGTGGTAGACCGCAAAATTTGGGTTGCACTCCAAAGGATTTTAGAAATTTTATTTTAAAGAGTAGGAGTTTTGAAATGCAAGAAGGGGACGCACAGTCTCTGCTCAACTTTTTTCGTGAAATGCAGGTAAAGGATAGGGAGTTTTTCTATTCAATAGACGTTGATAATATTGGTAGGTTGCGAAATGTGGTACGGGTTCATTCACGCTGTAAGGCATAGTATGTGAAATTCCATGATGTGATATGATTTGATACGATGTACCTTGTGAATCTCTATAATATGCTATATGCTACATCTGTTGGCATTAATCACCATAGACAGTCCATTTTACTGGGATGTGCTCTCATGTATCATGAAGATATAAATAGTTATAAATTGGTTTTTAGAACTTGGCTTGAGGCCATTGGAAATGTTCATCCAGATGCGATCATAACTGATCAGTGTCACAACATTAAGCCAGCCATTGCTGAAGTGATGCCAAATACAATACATAGGTATTGTATTTGGCATATATTTTCAAAGTTGCCTCTTTACTTAAGTGGTGGCCGTCGTTCTAAAATTGCACATGGAGAAAATGGACAAAATATATTACAAGGTATAACTTACATACAAGGAATTGGTTCAACAAACTTTACTTTGAGAAGGAAAAATGGGTTCCTATGTACCTTGATATGTATTTTTGGATGCTATCTACGCAGAGAGGTGAGGGGATGCATGCGTTCTTTGATGGATATATTACCCGTAAAAACACTCTTAGGATAGGTGTTCACCAGTATGATTTAGCTATAAGAGCTAAACATGAGAAAGAGTTGGAAGCAGAATACATGTCAGATGGCTTTCAAATTGTGTGTGAGTCAATGTTCAATGGGAGGAGCAGGCAATTCAGTGTTATACGCGTACAATGTATGAAGTTTTCAAGACACAACTAAGGAAATTGTATCATTGTGAAGTCAGTAGCCCCGACGATCATCAAGTTGTCCCTGGCGTTGAGAAATTCATCGTTAGTGATTTTTCAGTTTAAAAAAAATATGATGGAAATCCAGTTGAGTATAATGTTGAGTATACCAATTATTTTAGTTGCAGCTGCAAATGGTTCGAGTCTAGAGGGATACTTTGTTGCCAGATACTCAACATCTTGTCGCACAAGAAGATTGATAAAATTGATGAAAGGTATATATTGACAAGGTGGAGAAGCGATGTTATTAGGCCACAGTTGAATCGGTTTCATCAAGTTGGTTACCCAAACATGACAACTGAGTACAAGATATACAGGAGTGTGTTGAAGTATTTTGACATGGCTTATGATATAGCACTGGGCGCTAGCGTGAAGGTTCAATATGCTTAGCTGTAATGACTTGGTCGGTCATTCCATAGAAACTGCATTATTATTACTGTTTGGCCTTGTCATAGGTTGGTTATACTGTTTAGGACAAGTTGGATTTGGTTGGCTCGGGTTCAGAATGGTTGTAGTGAGAATTGAGACACCGAGTCTCTAAAAATAACTTTATAGTTGGAAAAGTCAACTGAGGGTTGACTTATTGGTAAACGACCTCGGAATGCGGATTTTAAGGCTCGGATAGCTTCGTTAGGTGATTTGGGACTTAGGAGTGTGTTCGGTGTAGAATTAGGCTTGAATTGGCGAAAGTTAGTTTTTGGCGATTTTCGGTCGGTAGTGGAAAATAGGCTATCGGAGTCGGAATGTAATTTTGACAGTTGGAACAGGTCCGTAATGTCATTTTGGATATGTCTGCAAAATTTCAGGTCATTCGAATGTGTTTTGGTTGGTTTCGGCATCTTTGGTGGAATTTAGAAGTTTCAAAGTTCATAGGCTTGAATCCGAGGTGAATTTAGTATTTTTGCGTTGTTTTTGGTGATTCGAAGGCTTGACTAAGTTTGTATCATATTATGGGACTTGTTAGTATACTTGGTTGGGGTCCCATGAGGCTCGGATAAGTTTTGGAAGAGTTTTTGGAAGATTTTGGCGTTTTGAGCATAAGCATGTAATGATCCAAAGGTCCATTTTTAGTTGTAGAGATCGAAATTTGATTTTGAGACTTCCGGGATTTTGATAATAAATTATAGGAGTGATCTGGAAAGTTTGGTCTAATTTCATCAAGTCGCGATTGGGTTTTTGACGCGAAATGTGAGTTAATTGTTTAACGAGCGAATTGAGTATCACACTGAGCAAATGAGCTCCGAATTGAGTTTCGATTGAAGGACCATGTTTGTATTATTATTTGTGACTCATAGGAACAAGAATCATCGAATTCCGAGTTCGTATGATGGAGTTAGAGCCTTTTTAGTAAAAATAAACATTGCTGGTGCAACAGGATCTGGTGTGCACTTTTAGCGACCATATTTGGCACTTTTAGCGATGAGATTTTGCTTTTAGCAACCAGAATTGGGTCTTTTTAATGCTGTTCAGTTTCTTTAGCCCATTTTAGCGTTTTTTTGGGTGAAAGAACACGACTTGGGGCGATTTTTGAGCAAGAAATCATGAGAAATTTTGAGGTAAGTCACTTGTGATCATTTCTACTCCATTATATTAAATTGTCATCGAATAATCCGACAAGATTACATGTTTTTGAAGTGTTTAATTGGGAAAAATCAGTAGAAAAAGGTGAAACTAGGGCTTGAGTTTAAGAGACCTTTTAGGGGCGATTTGAGGGGTCAAACAGATTCCGATTTTAGAGTTCTTTATATGTACGGACTCGTGAAATGATGAGGATCATTTTGCTATGAAGTTTGTCGAGTTTCGAGATGTGGGTCCGGGGGTCGGATTTTGACTAATTTCGGGTTTTGTGCATAAAGTTGATATTTTTCAATTGGGTTTCATTCCCTTAGCATATTTGATGTAATGAATCTGAAATTGATAGACTTGATTAGAGCACTCGGAAGTTGAGTCGAGGGGCAAACAGTAGCTTTTCGGGCTAGTTTGAGGTAAGTAATGTCTTTAAATCCTGTCCTGAGGGTATGAAACCCCGAACTTTGCATCCTTTCACGGTTTTGGAGTGACGCACACACTGAATGAAGAGTGTGGGGTGTGCACGAATGGGAAATATACTCCTTTTTAGGCAACTATTGAGTTGCGAAATCGCTTTTAAAGCCTATATTTTATAGTATTGTTATGTTTGGATATATTTGGGATGTAAGCCATGTTTGGGGCCTAGTGCCGATCTGTTTAACCCCTTGGGGGCTATTTTCCTGATATTCCTCACTTAGAAACTGTGATTTTACACTCAGTCTTTCTTGATAAATTGTTTTGACAGTCTGAGTTTACTCATATTATTTCTTGAAATGAAATACTATTTTGGGTCGAGAACCCCGTTTAATTATGGCCCGAGTGGCATGTTGAGAGTGTCTGACTGAGTGAGGCCAAGGGCCAATATTGTGAGGATGTTTATGATATGAGAGAGGCCGAGTGCCTGAGAGATGATTGATCCCATGATTTGGCTGTTTATAGCGCTTGGGCTGTAGGAGCCCCTCCGGAGTCTGTACACACCCCTAGTGAGCGCAGGTACCTACTGAGTGCGAGTGCCGAGTGACGAGTGATTGAGAGGTATGAGTGTCTATGAGGTGCTGATTGACTGTTACTGAGTGATTGTGAGGTGGTGTGGGAATATTTCTGAGTGATGATTGTGCCCGAGGGGCAGTTTTGTGATGATATTTTACTGAGTTTTGATTATAATTCACTTCATTTTTCATACTGATATTTTTGAGAGGTTTACTAAGAAATATTGGAAAATATACTTGTTTCAAAGGATTTTTATGGAAATTGATTTTCGAACTTACGTATACTTTATTGAGACTTGGCATTTTCTTATTCTTCAGACTGTGATTTATTTTCACTACTATTGAGTTGGCATACTCATCATTACTTCCTGCATCTCTGTGTGCAGATCCAGGTACTGGTTTGGAGCAGTAGGCATCCGAGTTCGTTATCGTCAGCTTTTGGGATTTCGAGGTAGTTGTCCAGCGTCCCTAACTTCTCCATTTCCCTTTCTTTATTAGTATTAGTATTTTATTCCTAGAAATTGTTGATGACATTAGCAGAGTTAGTTTTATTTTTAGATGCTCATGATCGGTTGACTCTAATCCTGGGGGAATTGTTTAGATTGGTAGTTTATATTATGCTTCGTTAAAGACTTAGAGGAATTTTATACTCATTTTTGCTGGTTATTAATGATTTAAGAAACTTTATTAAAACAAATGTGTAGTTATGTGATGGTTGGCTACCCTAGTTCCACGATAGGCGCCATCACGACCTGTTAGGATTTGGGGTCGTGACATTAGCATAATTAGAATAAGATGATGCATGATTTTCAAATCTGGGACGACGAAATGATCGTGCCAAATCCCGACCAGGATGACTCAGATGAAACTAACGACACAACTCTATGATATCCTCAGTACACTCGTTCACGTGGCAGGCCGTGTTTGCATCGATATAGAGGAAGAATTGAATACTACTTTACAAGTTCACAGCCGCGTTACTCCCTGCATATTGTGTGCAGATCCAGGCGTTTCTGAACACGGTAGCGGTTGTTGATTATTCCTGTCACAGATAATCGAAGATAGCAAGGTAGGTGCCTGGCGATCGCAACCCTGATTTCTTCCTCCTTATCTTCCCTTAGTTGTATTTGGTTATTTCCAGACTATGTTAGTCTTGATATTATCATACAATTGTAGTAGTTGCTCATGACTAGTGACACCACGATGTCGGGCTTTCTTTTCCGCACTTTTATTTTTAGTTGAACTCTTTTGTGAAGGTTCTATTATGAACAACTTTGAATTTATCTTTTGAAATGAAAATATCAATGTGTTTTTGGTAATGTGCCAGCTGTCCCAGTACCAAGATAGGCGCCATCATGAGAGGGTTAGTTTTGGGTCGTGACAAGTTGGTATTAGAGCCTAGGTTACATAGGTCTCATGAGTCATGAGAAGGTTTAGTAGAGGCTTGCGGAATGGTACAGAGACGTCCATACTTATCTTTGAGAGGTTGTAGAACCCTTAGGAAAAATCTCACATTCTTGAATTCTTGTCGTGCGAATCCATTGATTCTAGTAATTAAACTTCTATTGTTTCATTCTCTCATAGATGGTGAGGACTCGCACTACCGGTCAAGAGGACCATCCACCAGTACCACCATACAGGGCTGTGATCGAGGCCGTGGTAGGGGTAGAGGTGCAGCCCGCACAATAGCGGGGGCAGTACCTAGAGACCCTCGAGTTTCTCCAGACCAGGTCCCAATTGCAGATACCCCAGCGGGGCCAGCCCAGGCACCACCGGTGCCTATTGTGATTCCTGGCCTTCAGGAGGCCCTAACTCAGATCCTGTCAGTATGTACTGACCTAGCTCAGACGGTATCTATTTGTATGACCGCAACTACTTCTCAAGCCGGGGGAGGCACAGACTCCCGCCGCCCGCACACCGGAGCAGGTTGTTCAGGGACTCCAGACACCGGGGGCACCACCAGCCCAGCCGGTTGTAGCTGCTCAAGATTATGTAGTTCCTGTTATGCCTGAGGATGAGCAGCAAATATTGGAGAGGTTTGGGAGACTCCTGCCTCCATCTTTTAGTGGTGTGGAGGGTGCTGATGCACAAGGTTTCTTGGATAAGTGTCAGAGGATAATCCATACAACAGGTATTCTGGAGACCAGTGGGGTCTCATTCACTACCTTCCAGTTCTCTGGGGCTACATTTAGTTGGTGGGAGGTTTACGAGAGGCGTAGGCCAGTTGGCGCAACACCCCTTACTTCGCAACAATTCTCTGTTATCTTTATGGAGAAGTTTGTGCCTTAGTCTCGCAGAGAGGAGTTGCGTAGACAGTTTGAGTAGCTTCGTCAGGGTGATATGTCTGTGACTCAGTATGAGCTGCGATTCTCGGAGTTAGCCCGTCATGCTATCTGGTTAGTTTCCACAGACAGAGAAAGAATTAGGAGGTTTATATATGGCCTCACTTTCCAGCTTCGATTGCTTATGACCCGAGAGAGAGTGTCTAGTGCTACTTTTGATGAGGTTGTCGACATTTCTTGACATATTGAGATGGTTCGTGGTCAGGAGAGGGTTAAGAGGGAGGCCAAGAGGCCTCGTGCACAAGGTGGATTCAGCGGTGCTCCTCAATGGGTCCAGTTCCAGAACGACAGAAGATGTCCATTTAGCCATGCTCAGTTAGCTCGCCCAGTTCACTGTGGTGCATCATCGGGCCATGGTTATCACAGTTCTCATCAGGGCCACTCATCACTTAGTGCTTGTAATGACCCGACTAGTCATTTTGAGATCTAGCGCTTCGTTCGGCAGTTTGAGGACATGAACAACTTCATTTAAGGTATTATGACTCGCAGGCGTGGTCGAAATTGAATTTCGGGAAGTTCATAGTCAATTTGGAAAGAGAATTAAAATTTAGGAAACCTTAAGTTGGAAAAATTGACTAAGATTGGAATTTTGAGTAAACGACCTCGAAATCGGGATTTGAAAGTTCCAATAGGTTTGCATGATGATTTCGGACTCAGGCGTATGTTCGGATCGAGTTTTGGATGATCCGGGAGCGCTTCGATGCATATCGTTGAAGTTGGCATTTTGGAAGGAATTCATAAATTTAGGTTGAAGTGCATCTCAATGTTATCGATGTCCGTTTGGGATTCCGAGATTGGGAATAACTCCGTATAATGATTTGGGTATTGGGAGCGCATCTGAATATGAATTCGGAGGTCCGTAGGTCATTTTGGAGTAATTTGGCTAAAGTTAGAAATTTGAAGGTTTTTGAAGAATTTGACCAGAAGTGGACTTTTGATATTGGGGTCCGATTCCGATTCTGGAAGTTGGCGTAGGTCCATATTATCAAATGGGACGTGTGTGCAAAATTTGAAGTCAATCGGGCGTGATTTGATAGGTTTCGACATCGAATGAGGAAATTAGAAGTTCTAAAGTTCATAAAGCTTGAATTGGAGTGTGATTCGTGGTATTAGAGTTGTTTGATGCGATTTGAGGTCTCGAGCTGGTCCGCATTATGTTTTGGAACTGGTTGGTGTGATTGGACGGTGTCCTAGAGGCCTCGGTGGATTCCGAGTGGTTAACAGATAGAATTTGGAATTTGAGAAAGGTTAAGGCTGCTGGTATGTGGTGTAACCGCACCTGCGAGGTTTTGGCCGCATGTGCGGAGCCGCAGAAGCAAAAGTGGCTGGGCTAGGCTGGCACCGCAGATGCGGTCATCTCGCTGCAGAAGCAGGACAGCACCTGCGGTAGGTGAGATGCAGAAGCGGAAAGGGGAGCCGGGTGAAAGACCGCAAATGCGGTAGTGTGGCCGCACCTACGGAACGCAGAAGCGGTCAAGTGACCGCATGCGCGGAAATGCTGGAGGCAATGAGGTTCTTTAAATCAGGGGTTTGGCTCATTTCAACCCCATTTCTTCCATGGGAGCCGATTTTGGAGCAACTTTGAGGTGTCGTGTTCACTACCAAGCATGAGGTAAATGATCTATGCTAGTTTTTGAGTTCAATACATGATTATATACAGATTTGAACATAGAAATTAGTATAAGTTTGGGATTTTGAGGAAAAACCTAGAAAAAGGGTATTCTTGGATTTTGACCACGATTTTGGACGTGAAATTGGGAGTAAATTATATATTCGAGTTCGTGAGGTTATGGGTAAACTATATCTTTGAAAATTTCGGAATCCGGGCACGTGGGCACGGGGACGATTTTGTCAACTTTTCGACCGGGGTTTGAAATTGATATATATTGGATTATTATGAGTAATTGAACATACATTAAGGGGTTTGCACAATTATTGGCTAGATTTGGAGCGTGGTGCATAAATTTGATTCTTTGGAAGGGCGTGGAATGTTGGTTATGGAACTTTGGAGCGAGGTAAGTCTCCTTTCTAACCTTGTAAGAGGGAATTATCCAATAGGTGAAATAATTAATTATGTATTATTATTTGAGAGGTCTACGTATGCACGAGGTGACGGGAGTCCGTGCGTAGCTACTATTATGCCTATGTACGGGTAGTCTAGGACCCAAAAGCATGTTTTACTTGTCGTACTTAAAATTTTACTGATAAATTTAAAAATGCTTAAATCCTATCGAATTTGGCAAATGAATTTCTAAAAAGATTAGACACCATCTTCTTGACCATAAAAAAATGAGAAATTTGTCATACCCTTGGGTAATTGTTTTCCCGATGAAGTCGCGATTGACTATCCGAATGTGTGTAATTATGAGTACTTGCGTCGCACGTATGATTTGCGAGCGGGGTAACTCTTTATTTATATGTAACCGCTTCGCAACTATGTTCCGCGAGCGGGGTGATCCTTTCCACTACTCTTATGGGATTGGGCCGTTCGCCTCAACATGATTTATGTACCACACTCTCATGGGAACGAGTCGTACGCCACGACATGTTAATAGATGCATCTATGGTTCACGCCGTTCGACCCTTCGGCAGTGCAGAATTTACTTTTATGTTGGATCGAGCCATGCTCCTCGACATTTCCTACATATATATATATATTACCCCCATGGAATCGCGCGTACTATTCGGCAAAAAGCCAGTTTATCTGAGGTTTTTTCCCCTGATTTGAATCATGACAATCGCTTTGATGAAATCTACTATATCTATGTATATGCTTCGGTTACGGAGGGAACTTGCTAGTTGCGAGCTGAGTAAATTGAAAAGAGGGAAATTGTACCACATAATCTATACTTGATTGTCTCATGTATTTATAATGCTTTGTATTAATTCATTTCCTTACTGCACTTGATATTATTGGACCTCTAGTAAGTTTCGTAGTCGACTTCTCGTCACTACCTTTTCGAGGTTTGGCGAAATACTTACTGAGTACACGTTGTTTTGGTACTCATACTACAGTTGATGTGCATTTTTGTTGCACATGCACATGCATTTCTCGTGGCCTAGCTTGGCGTAGTGGCCTGGTTGATATGGGAACTTAGGTGAGTTGCACCACTCGAGATGACCTGCAGCCGGCAGAGTCTCCTTCAGAGTATCGTGTTGTATATTTTTTTTACTATCCCATTTGTATTTCGGACAGTTATTGTATCTTATTTTCTTCCTAGAAATTGCTCATGCACTTGTGATACTGGGTTCTGGGATGACTTTGGGATTTAGTTAATATTTGAATTTGTTAAGACATCGTTATTTACTTAGTACAATTCATTAATTATTATTTAATGTAATGAAAATAAAGGGTTTCAAAATACTAAAATAGAGATTAATAAACTTTAGTTGGCTAGCCTGACAGATGTGTCCGGCGCCATCACGATCTTAATAGGATTTTTGGGTCGTGACAACATGGTATCAGAGCACTAGATTCCCTTAGGTCTCATGAGTCATGAGCAAGTCTAGTAGAGTCTTGCGATCGGTACGGAGACGTCTGTACTTATCTTTGAGAGGCTACGGGGCTGTTAGGAGTACTTCCCTTCTTGATTCCTCATCGTACAGTTTGATTCCTTTGAGGCTTATGCCTATGTTTCCTTCCTACTCAATCTTACGCGACGCAAATCGCTTGCTATAAATCGGGAATTTAAGGAATCTTAATAGTACTACAGATATGGTGTAGGATGCTACTCCCTGCATTGTTGGTTGGGGTTATTGTCCTCGCCTTGCAAAAGGATATTCTGTCATTTCAACTCGGTAGCTGCACTTCTGAGAGCTTTGAGGCTATGCGCAGATTGCTATGCTGCTTATGATTGGTTATCGCGCGGTATTGATGTGATGGTAGGATGCTTGCCCATATGTCGGGCCAGTGAATGACCTGAAGGGAGGTTTGCTCAGAGCGTAGTATCGAGATTCGATATTTTATTTTCGGCGGAGAAAAGGCAATTGGACAATAAATTTTCAGGTTTGGATTGATAGAGTAACGAGACTTGGTGTTTTCAAGTGTGGTGAAATCTTCATTTGTGATGTGGTATTGTCGTCCTTGATCGAATAGAAGGTGTTAAGTTCGCCGATGATATGGTTTCTTCAATTTACATTTGGATCAGAATATTGTGAAATGGTGTCGAGGAAACGGCTATCAACGATCGAGGTGTGCGGTGGTTCAGGATCGGACCAGTGTTTCTAATGTACGCCGCTCGAGAAAGATGATCTTCGGAAAGGTTTCAAGTTTTGGCGATCTGCGGGTTTAAGTGCTACAGAGATAGATATTGATTTAAGGCAACAACTGGGCAGCAAATGTCGAGGAAAGACATGTGGGAAGTGTTAAGCAATGGTTAAATTTCTAGAAGGCCAGGTGTAAGAAGTGAAAGTCGAGTGGTTGCTTAGAGGGGTGAGTTTGACCAAAGTGGGAGAGTGGCAGCCTAGCATATGGGTTCTGTGGTAGGATAGCTGCGCACTTTGAGGAAAAGTTTAGAGTGATTTAGGAATTTTAGTGGGCGGTGATTGGGTCCACGGGCTTAAATTGAAATATTGGCTATCATAGGGCGGGAGATTGGATGCAACAGAAAGGAGTTATTTGACATGAAAAAGGATGCAATATAACTGTGAATAGGAAAATATGGTCGCACATTTAGCAGATGTCCATAAGGAGTGAACGGAATGGTACAGTTAGTGAATAAGAACGGGCTTAGGATGGGGTATCGATGTCGTAGTGATTGTTCCCTCCGTGCAGTGACGTTGGAAGATGTCGACATGTAATTTCCACAAGTAGGTTATCTCCTGTGAGCAGGACAGCGGTCACGTGGTCGGCAAAGCTTCTGCGGAGGATTGTACTAAATATCCAGTAAGGGGTCGAATATGTGAATGATGCTAGAGATTCAAAGTGTTCATGAAATGCTAACAGAAGGATTTCGAGGAATTAGGCGAGTTGGATGTGCATGATTATGTCAACAATGAAGAAAGAATCTTGGTGGGTTCCAGAGTTGTGTAATAGTAGCTTCAGGCTAAGTGGGAGAGTCCCATCGTCTACGATTGGGTTGCATGGTTATCTACTGGTGAAAATTATGGCTATATTGGTGAGTTATTGCAGCTGAGGGAAAAGGACATAAGTGGTAATTTGAGAAAGGAAATTGGTAGAGGTATGTTATAGTTGGCCTTGTCGACTCATGTTCAGGATTTGGGAATATTCATGATTTATGCTCCGTACATAGGTGATTTACAAGGGAAGAGATTCAGTCGGGTGCTTCATTGAGATGGGTGTTCATGTGCCAGCGAAGCCTTGGAGTTGGTTATATTCGGGACCAAGCTAGAGTGGGTGACTCTCACCAACGGTCTTAGTGAATTTAAAGGTTAAGATGCGGTGCCTGAGGATTTCAAACCCGCGGTAGGGTTAAGAATCGAGATTTTGTAGCAGTGTATGATAAGAGGCCCAGAATGTTCTATGGTACTTTCAACGTGCAGAGTAGAATTTGGAGGAAAAAGAGAAAATTACTTTGAATTCATAGAGGAATTATCAAAATGGGTGTACCAGTTGAAGATGCGAGTGTGCGTGTAAGGAGGGCATGTAACGGCTCATGGGTTTGGAGACAATGTGATCTCGTGGAATGGGATCAGTCAGGGTGAGTGCGAATTGAGTTGTTATGTGTTGACTGGAGTTGTCATTATTTCTAAGTCAAGTTAAGAATAAATTAGAAGAAGATAGAGTGGTTAGCCATGGTTGAAATGGCATATTGATGGCAGTGATCAGTTTTTTCAACATGATTGAGCTATGCATGTGATTGGTGATGGTGCGTGTGAGTGCTTGTCGGTCGCCGTAATTGATTTTATTTGAAGGTATTCAAGTATCATGGCCTGCTACGCGTAGGCAGATCATGGAAGGATTATGGTGGTTTACACCACTACTTGAGGATTTGTATATTCTACAATTATGAGGATTTGTTCGTGTGTTGTTATGGTTCTCTTAGAATGAGTTAAGGAGAAAGTTTCTATATGATGACGTATTTGCGCTATTAGCGGTTCAGGAGTTATGATGAGATTCATGTACGATTGCATATTGGCATGTTAGGTGCAGTGAGCGGTATGAAATTTGGAAGCGAGGATCAAGGTTGCGGTTCGGTGTTGGCAAGGATGTCACGAGCTCGGATGAGCAGGAAAGGGATTTGAATGTTTAGAATAAACTGGTGTTGTCTTCGGCGTCACCTGAGATCGGTGTTTTGTGAAAGAGGCTTTGCATCCTGGTTATGGATTCTTGATTTGTTTTACAACGTTAGTGTGGTCGGTGGTGTAGACGTGCAGACTTGTTACCTTGTGTGGAAGGTCGTTGGAGCGTGACCACAGGAAGATTGTATAAGTGTGACATGTAGTCACTTGATTGATTGAGGGTTTAAACCAAGTATGAAGAATGTGGTAATATCGCCTATTTGAGAATTCATGCCTGGAGGGCACTCGGTTCATTTGGTTGCGGAATGTGGAAGTTTGCTCCGGTTATGATGGTTATTCTTCTGTGTTATGGGAAAGAGGGGGGTTATTTGGGACCCGTGAAAGGTTATTAGCCTAGTACAGTGCGATCAGAATCAACTTGAGGTCTGTGGATGGATTTAAATATGAATATGGGCTCTATATCATGCCAGATGTGTTCATTTCAGTATAGCGCTCCTCATGGATGAGTATTAGAACATTGGATGTTGTTCCGTCGTCGGCTATTTCATGTATCATTATGTCATGCCGTGTGAGTTGTGAAACGACTTGATAAATTTCTTATGTATTGAGGTTCCACGTAGCGATGGTGTCATTTGAGCATGATGGCTCTTGAGATACAGATCATGTATCGCACCTCACTTGTGCTTGAGGTTTGTAGTTTATGGCGCTATATGTCTCCCCAAGGATGGTATTGTGCACTTAGCGTTGCTTGTGACCGATATTCAATATTTTGTAGTAATGAGCAATTTAGCTCGGTGTGTATCTTCTTTATGTAAATTTTATGTGTGGATCGGATGGCACGCGACCACGGTTATATTATTTAGATCGGGTTGCACACTGCAACAGTGTGATGATGAGTACGGTTTTCTGTATTCTATTTTGTGTCTTTTGTTCCCATTTTCTGAGGAAAGTTCATATTAGCGCGTATGTTGAGTAGTTCCTCCAAGAGTTTTTTCCCCGTATGTATCACGTTCGAGTTGTTGCCTATTGGCACATTGTGGAATCATATGAGACTTTTGATCATGTCTGGGGTGGCTTACTGCCTAAGCAGTTCATACTGGGTGAGACGAGATTATTGAATCAAGGATCAGCGTGATATGATTAGATGAAATATATATAAAGAACAAACACCATTATTTGGTTCATAATGAGGTGATGATTCTAGTCAAGAGGAGAGATTCAATAATTTGTTGACTCGACAGATGGTTATGAAATTCTACACGTCTCTTTCGTCGTGGAGGTCATGTTCTGGTACAACGTGTGGTGATTGATACGACGTTTGTATGTCGAAATCATGCCCAGTGGAGGATTCCGGATATTGGAATTTGGTTCTAAGGCTTATTTGCCTGAATAAAAGAGAATATCTTAAGATTTGATCGAGCTATTGTGCTCAATTGAGTTGTGGTAGCACGGGTAGGTGTACTAGGTGATAAGCAGTAATTCTAGACTACTCCAACGCAGTTCTTAGCACGTTCGAGGATGAACGTATGTTTAAGTGGGAGGGAATGTAACAACCCGACCAACTGTTTTGAGCTCTAGCGCGTCGTTCGGCAGTTTGAGGACATGAGCAGCTTCATTTTAGGTATTATGACTCGCAGGCGTGATCGGAATTGAATTTCAGGAAGTTCAGAGTCAATTTGGAAAGGGAATTCTCATTTAGGAAACCTTAAGTTGGAAGAATTGACTAAGATTGGATTTTTGAGTAAACGACCTCAGAATTGGGATTTGAAAGTTCCAGCAGGTTCACATGATGATTTCGGACTTGGGTGTATGTTCGGATCGGGTTTTGGATAACACAGGAGCGTTTCGATGCATATCGTGGAAGTTGGCATTTTGAAAGGAATTTATAAATTTGGGTTGACGTTCATCTTAATGTTATCGATGTCCGTTTGGGATTCCGAGATTGAGAATAGCTCCGTATAATAATTTGGGTATTGGGAGCGCGTCCGGATATGAATTCGGAGGTACGTAGGTCATTTTGGAATAATTTGGCTAAAGTTAGAAATTTAAAGGTTTTTGAAGAATTTGATCGAAAGTGGACTTTTGATATTGGTGTCGGATTCCGATTTCGGAAGTTGGAGTAGGTCCGTAATGTCAAATGGGACTTGTGTGCAAATTTTGAGGTCAATCGGGTGTGATTTGAAAGGTTTCGACATCGAATGAGGAAGTTAGAAGTTCTAAAGTTCATAAAGCTTGAATTTGAGTGCGATTCGTGGTATTAGCATTGTTTGATGTGATTTGAGGCCTCGAGCAGGTCCATATTATGTTTTGGAACCGGTTGGTGTGATTGGACGGTGTCCTGGGGGCCTCGGGTGGATTCCGAGTGGTTAACAGATTTAATTTGGAATTTGAGAAAGGCTAAGGCTGCTGGTATGTGGTGTAACCGCACCTGCGAGGTTTTGGCCGCAGGTGCGGAGCCATAGAAGCGGAAGTGGCTGGCTAGGCTGGGACCACAGATGCGGTCATCTCGGCGCAGAAGCGGGACCGCACCTGCAGTAGGTGAGGCGCATAAGCGGAAAGGGAGCCGGCTGAAGGACCACAGATGCGGTAGTGTGGCCTCACCTGCGGAACTGCAGAAGAGGTCAAGTGACCGCAGGCGCGGAAATGCAGGAGGCAGTGAGGTTCTTTCAATCGGGGGTTTTGCTCATTTCAACCCCATTTCTTCCATGGGAGCCGATTTTGGAGAAACTTTGAGGTGTCATTTTCACCACCAAGCATGAGGTAAGTGATCTATGCTAGTTTTTGGGTTAAATACATGATTATATATAGATTTGGACATAGAAATTAGTAGAAGTTTGGGATTTTGAGGGAAACCCTAGAAAATGGGTATTCTTGGATTTTGACCACGATTTTGGACGTGAAATTGGGAGTAAATTATATATTCGAGTTCGTGAGGTTATGGGTAAACTATATCTTTGTAAATTTCGGAATCCGGGCACGAGGACGATTTTGTCAACTTTTCGACCGGGGTTTGAAATTGTTATAAATTGGATTATTATGAGTAATTGAACATACATTAATGGGTTTGCATAATTATTGGCTAGTTTTGGAGCGTGGTGCATAAATTTGATTCTTCAGAAGGGCGTGGAATGCTGGTTATGGAACTTCGGAGAGAGTTAAGTCTCCTTTCTAATCTTGTAAGAGGGAATTATCCTATAGGTGAAATAATTAATTATGTATTATTATTTGAGAGGGCTACGTATGCACGAGGTGACGGGAGTCCGTGCTTAGCTACTATTATGCCTATGTCCGGGTAGTCTAGGACCTAAAAGCATGGTTTACTTGCCATACTTGAAATTTTATTGATAAATTTAAAAATTCCTAAATCCTATCGAATTTGGAAATGAATTTCTAAAAAGATTAGATACCATCTTCTTGACCATAAAAAAATGAGAAAGTTTTCATACCCTTGGGTAATTGTTTTCCCGATGAAGTCGGGATTTACTGTCCGAATGTGTGTATTTGTGAGTACTTGCGTCGCACGTATGATTCGCGAGCGGGGTAACTCTTTATTTATATGTAACCGCTTCGCAAATATGTTCCGCGAGTGGGGTGATCCTTTCCACTACTCTTATTGGATCGGGCCGTTCGCCTCGGCAGGATTTATATACCACACTCTCATGAGAGCGGGCCGTACGCCACGAAAAGTTAATATATGCATCTATGGTTCGCGCCTTTCGACCCTTCGGCNCTATCCGAATGTGTGTAATTATGAGTACTTGCGTCGCACGTATGATTTGCGAGCGGGGTAACTCTTTATTTATATGTAACCGCTTCGCAACTATGTTCCGCGAGCGGGGTGATCCTTTCCACTACTCTTATGGGATTGGGCCGTTCGCCTCAACATGATTTATGTACCACACTCTCATGGGAACGAGTCGTACGCCACGACATGTTAATAGATGCATCTATGGTTCACGCCGTTCGACCCTTCGGCAGTGCAGAATTTACTTTTATGTTGGATCGAGCCATGCTCCTCGACATTTCCTACATATATATATATATTACCCCCATGGAATCGCGCGTACTATTCGGCAAAAAGCCAGTTTATCTGAGGTTTTTTCCCCTGATTTGAATCATGACAACCTCTTTGATGAAATCCACTATATCTATGTATATGCTTCAGTTACGGAGGGAACTTGCTAGTTGAGAGCTGAGTAAATTAAAAAGAAGGAAACTGTACCACGTAATCTATAGTTGATTGTCTCATGTATTTATAATGCTTTGTATTAATTCATTTCCTTACTACACTTGATATTATTGGACCTCTAGTAAGTGTCGAAGTCGACTTCTCGTCACTACCTTTTCGGGGTTAGGCGAGATACTTACTGAGTACACGTTGTTTTCGTACTCATAGTACACTTGCTATGATTTTTTGTTGCACAGACACATGCATTTCTAGTGGCCTAGCTTGGCGCAGTGGCCTGGTTGATATGGGGGCTTAGGTGAGCTGCACCACTCAAGACGACCCGCAGCTAGCACAGTCTCCTTCAGAGTATCGTGTTGTATATTGTTTTACTATCCCATTTGTATTCTGGACGATTATTGTATCTCATTTGCTTCCTAGAAATTGCTCATGCACTTGTGACACCGGGTTCTTGGATGACTTTGGGATTTAATTAATAATTGAATTTGTTAAGACATCGTTATTTACTCCGTACAGTTCATTAATTATTATTTTATTTAATGAAAAGAAAGGGTTTCAAAATATGAAAATTGATATTTAATCAACTTTTAGTGTTGGCTAGCCTGACAGTGGTGTCCAGCCCCATCACGACCTTTATTAAGTTTTTTGTCTCATGACAGTGCCCTCCTAGCCTAGAGTTCGTCCCGTGCTCCATCAGTTCAGGTCTCCTCCATGCCATGTTCTTCTACCAGTTATCCTGGTGCTAGGGGTTCCCTTCAGTCCTTGTCCCCCGCACTAGGGAGTTGTTTTGAGTGTGGGGAGTTTGGGCATATATGGAGGCAGTGCCCTCGTCGTCATGGGGGTCCGACTCAATAGAGGAGTCAGCCTTCGACTTCAGCACCTGTTACTTCACCACCCGCCCAGTCAGCTAGAGGTGGAGGTCAGTCAGCTAGGGGTCTCCCTATAGGGGGAGGTCGATCAGGTGGTGGTCAGGACCGTTTCTAGGCACTCCCAGCCAGAGCTGATGATATTGCTTCACATGCCGTGATTACAGGTATTGTCTCATTCTGTCACAAAGATGTCTCCGTATTATTTGACTCTGGTTCCACGTATTCATTTGTTTCCTCATATTTTTCTCATTTTCTAGATGTGCCCCGTGAGTCTTTAGCTTCATCTATTCATGTATCTACTCCTGTGGAAAATACTATTGTTGTGGATCGCATATATCGGTCATGCGTGGTGACTATTGGGGACCTGGAGACCTGAGTGGACCTTTTGCTGCTTAGTATGGTTGACTTTGATGTGAGGGATGTTAGTGCAGAGACTCCTACCATTGATTCTATTTCGGTAGTACGTGATTTTCGGATGTGTTTCCTACAGACCTGTCGGGCATGCCGCCTGACAGGGATATTGACTTTGGTACTGACTTGGTGCTGGGCACTCAGCCCATTTCTATTCCACTGTATCGTATGGAACCGTAGAGTTGAAGGAGTTGAAAGAACAGCTTCAGAAACTCCTTGATAAGGGGTTTATTCGCCCTAGTGTGTCACCTTGGGGCGCACCGGTTCTATTTATGAGAAGAAGAATGGTTCCATGAGGATGTGCATTGCTTACAGGCAGTTGAACAATGTCACAATTCAGAACAAGTATCCTTTGCCTCGTATTGATTATTTATTTGACCAACTTCAGGGAGCGAGGGTGTTCTCCAAGATTGATTTGAGGTCCGGTTATCACCAGATGAAGAGTCGGGATTCAGATATTCTTAAGATAGCTTTAAGGACCCGTTATGTCCATTATGAGTTCTTGGTGATGTCTTTTGGGCTGACCAATGTCCCAGCAACGTTCATGCATTTGATGAACAATGTATTCCAGCCTTATTTGGACTCCATCATTATTGTATTCATTGATGACATCCTAGTGTACTCTCGTATCCAGGAGGATCATGCTCAACATTTGAAGATTGTATTACAGAGATTGAGGGAGGAGAAGCTTTATGCAAAGTTCTCCAAGTGTGAGTTTTGGCTCGTTCGGTAGCATTGGGACACGTCGTGTACAATGAGGGTATTCAGGTGGATCCGAAGAAGGTAGAGTTGGTGCAGAGTTGGCCTAGACCGTCCTCAGCCACGAAGATTAGGAGCTTTCTCGGTTTGGCGGGTTATTACCATCTCTTTGTAGATGGATCTTCATCTATTGCATCGTCCTTGACCAAATTGACCCAAAAGGGTGCTCCATTCAGGTGGTCGGATGAGTGTGATGTGAGCTTTCAGAAACTCAAGACTACCTTGACCACAACTCCAGTGTGAGTTCTGCCATCATCTTTAGGTTCTTACATCGTGTATCGTGATGCCTCGAGGATAGGCATTGGATGTGTTCTGATGCAGGAGGGTGGGGTGATTGCCTATGCCTCGCGCCAGTTGAAGACCCATGAGAAGAAATATCCTTTCCATGATCTTGATTTAGCACCCATTGTTTATGCCTTGAAGATTTGGCGTCATTATTTGTATGGGTTTCATTGTGAGATCTATATGGATCACTGGAGTCTGCATCATCTGTTTAAGAAGAAGGATCTTAATTTGCGTCAGCATAGATGGTTGGAGCTTCTTAAGGACTATGATATCTCTATTTCGTACCATCGAGAGAAGGCCAATGTGGAGGCCGATGCTTTGAGTCGCTAGGCGGAGAGTTTGGGGAGTTTAGCATATCTTCCGGCAATAGAGAGACCCTTGGCATTGGATGATCAGGACTTATCAGGCCAGCTTGTGAGATTGGATATTTTAGAGCCGAGTCGGGGATTGGCTTGCGTGGTCTCCAAGCCTTCTCTTTATGACCGTATTAGGGAGCATCAATATGATGACCCCCACATGATCTTTCTTCAGGACAGGGTCCGGCGAGGTGATGCTAGGGATGTGACTATTGGTGATGACGACGTGTTGAGGATGCATGGATGAATATGTGTGCCTAATGTAGATGGGTTTCAGGAGTTGATTCTTGAGGAGGCCCACAGCTCGTGGTATTCTTTCCATCCGGGTGCCGCGAAGATTTACCAGGATTTGAGACAACACTACTGGTTGAGGCAGATGAAGAAGGATATAGTTGGGTTTGTAGCTTGGTGTCTCAACTGTCAGCGAGTTAAGTTTGACCATCAGATACTGGGTGGCTTGCTTCAGAGATTAGAGATCCCGGAGTGGAAGTGGGAGCGGATCACCATGGACTTTGTAGTTGGGATCCCATGGACTTCGAGGAAGTTCGATGCTATTTGGGTTATCGTGGATTCGCTGGCCGAGTCCGCGCACTTTATTCCAGTTGGCACTACTTACACTTCAGAGCGGTTGGCTGAGATTTACATCCGGGAGGTTGTTCGCCTGCATGGTGTCCCAGTTTCTATCATTTCAGATAGAGGTACTCAAGTCACATCGCAGTTTTGGAGGGCCGTGCAGCGAGAATTGGGTACTCAGGTTGAGTTGAGCACAACGTTTCACCCTCATAAGGATGGACAGTCCGAGCGCACTATTCAGATATTGGAGTACATGTTGCGGACTTGTGTCATTAACTTTGGTGGTTTATGGGACCAGTTTCTGCCGCTCACGAAGTTTGCATATAACAACAGTTATCAATCGAGTATTCAGATGGCTCCGTACGAGGATTTATATGGGATGAGGTGTAGATATACGGTATGATGGTTTCAGCCGGGTGAGGCTAGGCTCTAGGATACATACTTGGTTCATAATGCATTAAATAAGGTGAAATTGATTTAGGAACGGGTTCGCACGGTGCAGTCTAGGCAGAAGAACTATGCGGACAGGAAGGTCCGTGATGTGTCTTTTATGGTTGGGGAGAAGGGTTTACTGAGGGTATCGCCCATGAAGGGTATTATGAGGTTTGGGAAGAGGGTCAAGTTGAGCCCCAGTTTCATTGGGCCTTTTGACGTGCTTCATAGGATATGAGAGGTGGCTTATAAACTTTCCTTGCCACCTAGTTTGTCGAATGTGCACTCGGTATTCATGTTTCCATGCTCCGGAAGTATGTTGGTGATCCGTCTCATGTTTTGGACTTCAACACGGTTCAGTTGGAGGGTGATATGACTTATGATGTGGATCCGGTGGCCATTTTGGATTGACATGATCGAAGGTTGAGGTCAAAAGACATAGCTTCAGTGAAGGTGTAGTGGAGACGTCAGCCTGTGGAGGAGGCCACCTGGGAGACCGAGCGGGACATGCAGAGAAGAGATCCATACCTATTTGAGACTCCAAGTATTTTTCTAAACCACTTCGAGGACGAACGTTTGTTTAAAAGGGGGGAAGATGTAACGACCCGAGCGGTCATTTTGAGAGTTATAGACCCGATTTCCCCTATTTCTGCTTCTTTTGTGCTTTTCAGCTGTATCTTATCATATCGGATTGGTTGGTTCGAGTTCGGAGTGGTTTCAGAGTGAAATGAGACATTTAGTCCCTTATGTAGAAGCTTAAGTTGGAAAAGTCAACCAGATGTTGACTTATGTGTAAACGGTCTCTGATTCAAATTTTGATGATCTCTTTATCTCCTTAGGTGATTTAGGCCCTAGGAGCGCGTCCAGAATGTGATTAGGAGGTCCGTCGTAGAATTTGGCTTGAATTGGCTAAAGTTGGAAATTTCGCGATTTTGGTTGGTAGTGAAAAATTTGATATCGGGGTTGGAATGGATTTTCAGAAGTTGGTATAGGTACGTGGTGTCATTTTTGATGTGTGTGTAAAATTTGAGTTCATTCGGACGTGGTTTGGTAGGTTTCGGTGCCGTTTGGTGAATCTGGAAGTTTAGAAGTTCTTATGCTTGAATCTGAGGGTAATTTGGTGTTTTGATGTTGTTTTGAGTGATTCGAAGGTTCGACTAAGTTCTTATGGGTTTATTTGACTTGTTGGCATGTTTGGATGAGGTCTTGACGGCCTTAGGTGTATTTCAGGTGGTTAACGGATCAAGTTTGAAGTTTGGAGAATTGCTGAAGTTGGCTATTGCTGGTGTAATTGCACCTGCGAGGGAATGGCCGCAGGTGCAGTGGATCGGGCGCATGTGTTGGATTGGGGAGAACCTCAGGTGCGATTGGGTGCGCGCTCAGATGCGGATAGGTGCCCGCAGAAGCGGAAGTGAGGAGGTTAGGTAGTGGTCGCAGGTGCGAGGTCTTTTACGCATCTTCGAGGTTGCAAATGCGGATATGGAGCGTAGGTGAGAAGTTGGGGTTTTTAGTGATTTTCCGCAGGTTCGGAGGTTTTTGCGCAAATGCGGCACCGCAGGGGCGCATATTTAGCCGCAGTGCGAAAGACTTGGGCAAAAACTATAAATAGAACACTTCACGGATTTTGGTTTATTTCCACCATTTTCAAGTTGGTTGTTGGAGCTTTTTGGAGTGATTTTGAAGGAGATTCAAGGGTTTTTCAGTGAGGTAAGTTTCTTGAGCTCTAACACTCCTAACTATGGTGTTTTTCTCTTGTTTTATCATCTAATTAATGGAATTTAGGGGTGAAAATAGGGGGTTAGGACTTGGGATATTTGATAATTTGAGGATTTGAGAGACCAAATGATGTCGGATTTTGATAAATTTCATATGTATGGACTCGTGAGTGAATGAGCTTTCAAGTTTTGTAACTTTCGTCGGATTTCGAGACATGGGCCCGGGGGCCGGGTTTGAACCAATTTCGGGTTTAGAGTCTAATTTGGTAGTTTTTCTTGTGGAATCCATTCCTGTAGCGTATATTGATGGTATTGTACTGGTTGTGAATAGATTTTGAGCATTTGGAGGTATCGAGGGGCAAGAGCATCACGGAGTAGATATTTGCTCGATTTGAGGTAAGTAACGATTCTAAATTTAGTTCTGAGGGTATGAAACCCTAAATTTTTGTGGCATGTGACTATTTGGAGGTGACGCACCATGCTAGGTGACGGGCGTGTGGGCGTGCATTGTTTGTGATTGTGACTTGGTCTGTCCCGTAGCAACTGTAAAGTTGAATATTCCGTTGAAACTATATGCTTATTATGTGTTTTAGAAAGAATTTATGTAAATCATGTTTGGATGCCATGTCTAGGCCGCATGCCGCACGCCGCATCATGTTTCATTGATTCTTCCATGATGGGCATTGATATAGCGCTTGGGCTGAAGGAGCCCCTCCGGAGTCTGTACACCCCCCAGTGAGCGCAGGTACATACTGAGTGCGAGTGCCGAGTGCTGAGTGATTGGGAGGTTGGAATGATTGGGAGGATTAAGTGATGTTTGCCAGGGGGGCTGTATATGATTTCATCATTTGCGCTCACATCTTCATTGAGCCTTTGTTTGAAAACTGTTGAAAGATATTTTAAATGATTTTACTGGAACTTGACTTAAACGAGCTGATTTGACTCAAACTCTAGTTTTTAAGCATGCCGTATTTTACTAAATTTATGTGATATGAACTATACTTGCATTTTTGTTTGTCACTACTTCTCAGTATTTATTTACTGTTGTTACTTACTGAATTGGCGTACCCACCTTACTTCCTGCACCTTTTGTGCATATCTAGGCATTTTTGGACACAGTAGCGGTTGTTGATTATTCCTATCGCAGATTCTCGAAGATAGCAAGGTAACTGCTTGGCGATCACAACCCCGCTTTTCTTCCTCCTTATCTTTACTTAGTTGTATTTGGTTATTTTCATACTATGTTAGTCTTGATATTATCAGATGATTGTAGTAGTTGCTCAAGACTAGTGACACCCCGATGTCGGGCTTTCTTTTCCGCACTTTTATTTTTAGTTGAACTCTTTTATGAAAGTTCCATTATGAACAAATTTGAATTTATGTTTTGGAATGATAATATCGATGTGTTTTTGGTAATGTGTCGGATGGCCAAGTACCACGGTAGGCGCCATCATGACAGGGTTAGTTTTCGGTCGTGACATCAACAATCTGCTTTTCGATTTGGTTTTGGAAAAGAGGCAGAAACGAAATATATATGTGTTTCAATTTGGTTTTGGAAAAACTAAGTTTCAAACAAACAGATTGAGAACTTTTTCTAAGAAAAACGAAATATATATGTGTTTAGATTTTCTTTTGGAAAAACTAAGTTTCAAACTAATGGTGTTTACTTCAGTTTGCAGCATATTCCAAAACGACTCTACGAGCACCTTCCTGAAGAACATACCATCGCGCTTCTTCAATATGGTGGCAAAGAGTGATTTGTAGGAATGAACACTGGTGAATGAAGATCGCTCAAAGACGGCTGGAAATTTTTTGTGATGAAGAGTGATATCAAGTGGGGTTGTTTTGTTAAATTTGAGATGGTTGAAATTGCACAATTGTTTGTTGTCTTCAAAGTGTAAGTGAAAGGACAAGGAACTCCTAAAGATCCGGTTGAAATTAACTAGTTTTTAGGTTATGTTTGTGTTGTTTCTCCCATTGTTAGCCTTTATTTTTAATTTCATCTAGTTATGGAATATGTACTTTTATTTTCTATTGAACTATGAATGATATCAAATTTTTATCTTCATCCACCTCTTGTCTGCTTTCTTTTTGTTATAAGTGCTTCTTTTTTTATATCATTTCAAAATAATAATAGGAAATAGACAATACAGGCTTCTACTACCCTAACTATGGACGTTAAATGGTTGGAAACTCATACTAATAAGATATTCAGTTCGAAAAATCTAAGGAAGAGCAAATAAGACATGTAAATGCTTCATTGAGAAGATAAATGGTTGGTATGTGAATAGTTTTGTTAATAAATAGGATTTAATATTTGCATGAGAATTAAAAAATTGTAGTTATCAATACAATTTTGGTAACCGAAATAATAAATAAAATTTAACTAACACCATTAGTTTCGACAATTCAAACCAAACCAGATAGTGTGGCCAAAAATAGGTTATTTTTTCACTGACAGAATTCTTTAGGCTAAGTAAATTGGAGGATTCATTAGCCTATATTTCATTTCACTAGGAAAATTGCTACTTAGGATTCAAATTTAGGATGAAAAGCGATGGAATAAGAATTAAAACACTATTTAATTAGCACTCAAACGATATGATACAACGCTGTCAAAATTGTACGAAGAAAAAAAAGGGAAAATTGGCATTCGATACACCCTTATTGATCATGACGGTGTTTGAAATATTTTTTCGGACTGGTATATGGTCACATACTCAAACCCTAAAGACCTAAAACACACTCACATACTCAAACCCTAAACTATGGATGCCTCTCCCTCTACCAAACGAAGCCTATCTTACTCTTCTACTAACAGTGATAATGAAGAAGAAAATCCTCCAACATTTGAAGTGGTTATGATTGATTCATACATCGACTACAATGATTTGGTAAATTATCATGTCCTTTAAACTTTATTTCTTTGAATGTTACAATAACTTCTTGAGTTAATCCTAACTGAATTTTTCTTTTACATCAAAATACTTTTGTTTCTTATACCTTAACTCCAGAAAATATATATTCATCATTATTGTATATCTTGATTCAGTTTCATATTTTTTGAAACTTAATTGTAATGACCCGAACCCCTATTAACTGTTTTCCCCGTATCTATTTATGCTATTTTGTCTTAACGGGAGGGTTCATTTTGGTTTTCGGATTGAATTGAGACACGTAGTCTCTTAATTGGAAGCTTAAGTTGGAGAAGTCGACCAGATGTCGACTTGTGTGTAACGACCTTGGATTTGAATTTTGATGGTTATGTTAGTTGTGTTAGGTGATTTTGGACTTAGGAGCGCGTCCAGAACGTGATTTGGAGGTCCGTAGTAGAATTAGACTTGAATTGGCGAAAGTTAGAATTTTGGCGATTTCGGTCGGCAGTGGAAATTTTGATATCAGGTTCGGATTGGATTTTCGGAAGTTGGAGTAGGTTCGTAGTGTCATTTTTGACTTGTGTGTAAAATTTGAGGCCATTAGGCTTAAATCTGTGTGTAATTCATATTTTGATGTTGTTTGAAGGCTTGACTAAGTTCGTATGGTGTTTTAGGATTGGTTGGTATATTTGGTTGAGGTCCCGGGGACCTCGGGTGAGTTTTTGGTGCTTAACGGGTGAAATTTGGACTTAAGAAAATTCTGAGATCTTGCTGGTTCTGGTGTTTTCGCACCTGCGATGGGAAGTCCACAGGTGCGGCCCTACACTAGTGAGCCTAAGGCCGCATGTGTGGTTTGTTAGGGGGAGATCAAGGATCGCAGACCGTAGAAGCCGACCATTTTCTGCCAGTAATCCCCTCGCAGAAGAGAAATCGCTAGGTAGAAAAGGGGAAATTTCAGGGGTTTGATCTTATTTTCGTTTTGGGACTTGGAGAGCTCGGATTTAGGCAAAATTTTGATCTAATTCTTCATCTAATTAAGGAATTTGTGTGAGGAAGTTGGGAAAATGGGGGGAAAGTTCACCAACTGAATTTCTGAGTTTTGAGAGGGATTTAGGCGTCAGATTTGGATTATTTTTGTACGAGTGAACTCGTGAGTGAATGGTGTTCATATTTGGTAACTTGTGCCCGATTCCGAGACATAGGCCCGGGGAGGTTGTTGAGAGATTTTCCAATTTATCGCTTTAACTTGGATTCCGTTCGCTAGATTAGTTTCTTGTAGTTATATTTATGATGTGTAATTGGTTATGTCAAGATTTGGGACATTCAAAGTCGTATATTCGTGGAAAGAGCATTATTTCAGATTGATTTGAGCTTGGTTCGAGGTAAGTGGCTTGCCTAACCATGCGCGGGGGAACTCGCCTTTAGGATTGGTACTGTTGTCGACATTTGAGTGTCGTGTACGTGAGGTGACGAGTACGTACACGGGCTAATTGTTGTAAAACTCGATTTTTATTAAATTATAACCTTTGTTTCCTCCTATTTGAATTTATTAGCATGTGTAGTATCTTGTTAGACTAAGAAAGCATGCCTACTTGCCTTAACTGTTTACCTGGACTACGTGCATGATGTTTAGTGATTTTACCTGTCATGCTTAACTTGTACTTAGGTTAAATTGTAAGATTTTGTGCCGTAACTATTGAATTTGGTTGTTTGGATGCATATTTACTTTGGGACTACAGAACGGTATTCCGGGAGATCCCCTTGTCTTGAATATTTACTTTGGGACTACGGAACAGTATTCCGGGAGATCCCCCTGCACATTTATGTTTGGGACTACGAGATGGTATCTCGGGAGATCCCCTGTTGTATTGTTGTGTACTGAGCTGTTGTTTTTCCATGATTTCTTCCTTGTTACATTTCAGTCTTTATTTACTGCTATATTTCATTTTGCTTTGACTTATTATATATATATATATATATATATATATATATTCCGGTAGGGCCCTGACCTAACCTCGTCACTACTCGACTGAGGTTAGGCTNCTGCATATATATATATATATATATATATATTAGCAGGGTCTTGACTTGACCTCGTCCCTACTCGACCGAGGTTAGGCTTGGTACTTACTGGGTACCATTGTGGTGTACTCACTCCCTTTCCTGCACATGTTTTTCGTGTGCAGATTCAGGTACATCTTACCCACTTCATCGTTAGTGCAGTCGCTGCAGCTTTCTGGAGACTTCAAGGTACATCTGCTCGCGCTCGCAGATCCTCGGAGTCCCTCTCTATCCTTTATGATGTTTTCCTCCTTTATCTCCTTTAAACACTAATGCATAGAAGACAGTTAGACAAATTTCTTAGAACTTGTGACTCGTGATTACCGGGTTTTGGGAATACTATTTATATTCGAGTGCTGGTTTACCTGTACATGTCGGGCCGTATTTTTATCAGTATATAATATCTGTTGAATTTTAATTGTTAAATTACTACTTTATTTTATGTTATTCCAAAATTAGTAGGCTTACCTAGTCGTAGTGACTAGGTTCCATCACGATGTCTTGCGGAGGGAGAAATGGGTCGTGACAAGTTGGTATTAGAGCTCTAGGTTCATAGGTATCATGAGTCACAAGCCGGTTTATTAGAGTCTCGCGGATTGGTATGGAGATGTCCGTACTTATCTTCGGGAGGCTATGGAACTGTTAACAACAATCATACTTCTTTGATTTCCTTGTCGTGCGAGTTATTGGCATCAAATTCTAAAATTTTATTATATTCTTTCTCACAGATGGTGAGGGCCCGTACGGAGAGATCTGACGATCAGGCATCGAGCCCCCTGCCAGAGCCTCTAGAGGCCGGGGCCGGGGTAGAGGACGCCCACACGGTACAACCGGGGCACCCGCGCGAGCTGCGACAAAGGATCCCCCAACAACTCTAGTTGGAGGGTCGGCACCAGAGGTTCCTATTACTACACCAGCCCTCTAGAAGACTTTCGCCTCGTTCATGAGCATGTTCAACATATTAGCTCAGGCTGGACTGATTCTGCTAGCTCCCGGCACGTCTTAGGCCAGGGGAGGGGCACATACTCCCACAACCCATACTTCTGAGCAGAGGGTCCAGGTTGATCAAGCCCCAAAGTTTATTCCTATGCCACCAGTGGCTCCGGTTCAACGTGAGACCACGGTAACTGTTTTTGAGGTAGAGCATCTTAGACTTGAGAGGTACAAGAAGTACCACCCACCTACTTTCAGCGGATTAGCTTCAGAGGATTCTTAGGGCTTTCTAGAGGAGTGTAATCGTATTCTCGGTACTATGGGCATAGTGGAGATGAGTGGGGTTTCTTTTACATATTTCTAGCTGAGAGGAGCATCCTATCAGTGGTGGCATGCATATGAGCTGAGTAGTCCAGACGAGTCAACCTCTCTCACTTGGACTCAGTTCTCAGATATGTTTTTGCGTGAATATGTCCCTCAGAGCCTCAGGGATGCTTAGCACGCGGTGTTTGAGCAGTTGCGCCAGGATTCTATGACTGTGTCGGAGTATGCAGTCTGTTTAAGTGAGTTGGCCTGACATGCACCGACCTTGGTTGCCACAATTCGGGAGAGGGTTCGTCGCTTCATTGAGGGACTCCACCCCAGTATTAGGACAAGTATTGTTAGGGAGTAGGAGATGGATATCTCTTATCCGCAAGTCATGAGTATTTCCAGGAGAGTGGAGGGCATGCTTGCCCGGGATAGAGAGGAGATAGAGGCCAAGTGGTCTCGAGATATTGGTCATTATTCTAGAACTCGTTCCCTAGCAGCTCACCATGGCAGGGTTTATGTGGGTCGCCCCATTCATTCAGCTCTTCCATCCGCCAGTGGTGTTCCAACTCCTTCCAGGCCTCAGGAGGCTTATTATGCACCACCAGTATCCAATGTGCCTTCTTCCCGGGGTGCTATTAGCAGCCAATCCAGCAGATCTGACACGAGCCAGTCACAACCACAGCGTCCTCCGAGAGGTTGTTTTGAGTGTGGTGATTCTTGCCACATGGTGGGGGATTGGCCCAGACTTAGAAAGAGTGCACCTCCAGAGTCTTCTCAGCCACCACGTGCTCCACCGAGTCCTCCAGCCATGCTTCCAGCCCCATCTGCCGCCCCACCCACTCAACCAACTCGAGGCGGAGGTCGGGGAGGTCGAGGTTGCCCTAGAGGGGGAGGCTAGGCCAAGTATTATGCTCTTCCAGCTCGTTTAGAGGCAGTTGCTTCTGATTCCGTCATCACATGTATTGTTCCAATATGTCATAGAGATGCGTCGGTATTATTCGACCCAGGCTCTACATATTCATATGTGTCCTCTTAGTTTGCTCCACATTTGGGCGTATCTAGGGATTCTTTGGGTTCCTCTATTTATGTATCTACTCCTATGGGAGATTCTCTTATTGCGGACTGCATATATTGTACGTGTTTGATTTCTCTTAGTAGTTTTGAGACTAGAGCGATTTATTATAGCTCAACATGGTAGATTTTGATGTTATCTTGGGCATGGACTGGTTGTCACCCCATTATGCTATTATTGATTGTCACGCTAAGACCGTGACATTGGCTATGCTAGGCTTATCGCGATAAGAGTGGAGGGGCACCTTAGAGTATAGTCCCCACATGGTTATTTCATTTCTTAAGGCTCAACGGATGGTTGAGAAGGGGTGTGATGCGTATTTGGCCTATGTGAGAGATGTCAGTATTGATGCCCCTATAGTTGAGTCAGTTCTAGTAGTGAGGGATTTCCCATATGTGTTTCCAGCTGATCTTCCGGGCATGCCGCCCGACATAGATATTGATTTTGGCATTGATTTGTTTCCGGGCACTCAACCCATCTCTATTCCTCCTTACCATATGCATCCTCCTGAGTTGAAGGAGTTGAAGGAGAAGTTGCAGGAGTTGCTTGCTAAGGGCTTCATTCGGCCCAGTGTGTCACATTGGGGTGCTCCGATCTTGTTTGTGATGAAAAATGATGGTTCTATGCGTATGTGTATTGATTATCGCCAACTAAACAAGGTTATAGTGAAGAACATGTATCCATTGCCTTGCATTGATGATTTATTTGATCAGTTATAGGGTGCCAGGGGTGTTTTCCAAGATTGTCTTGCGTTCAGGCTATCATGAGTTGAAGATTTGGGAGCCAGATATCCCAAAGACTGCTTTCAGGACCAGATATGGTCACTATGAGTTTCTTGTCATGTCTTTTGGGCTGACCAATGCCCCAACAACCTTTATGAATTTTATGCGAAATGTATTTCGGCCTTATCTTGACTCATTTGTCATTGTGTTTATTGACAACATCCTAGTGTATTCCCGGACTCGGAAAGATCATGAGCAGCACCTGAAGACTGTGCTTTAGACTTTGAGGGAGAAGATGTTGTATGAAACATTTTTTAAGTGTGAGTTTTGGCTAGACTCAGTGGTGTTCTTACGTCATGTAGTATCGAGTGATGGGATCAAGGTAGATCCGAATAAGGTGGAAGTAGTGCAGAGTTGTCCTAGACCATCATCAGCTATGGAGAATCGCATTTTCCTTGGTTTGGCGAGATATTACCGTCGCTTTGTACAGGGATTTTCATCTATTGCAGCACCTATGACCAGGCTGACCTAGAAGGGTGCTCCGTTCAGGTGGACAAAGGAGTGTGAGGAGAGCTTTAAGAAGTTCAAGACAGCTTTGACTACAACCCCAGTTTTGGTATTGCCTACAGGTTCGGGGTCTTACACAGTCTATTGTGATGCTTCGCGGATTAGTCTTGGGGCGGTGTTGATGTAGGATGGTAGGGTGATTTCCTACGCGTCCAGACAATTGAAGGTGCATGAGAAGAACTACCCTGTCCACGATCTTGAGTTAGCAGCTATTGTTTATGCCTTGAAGATCTGGTGCCACTATTTGTACGGTGTTCCTTGTGATATCTACACCGATCACCGGAGTTTGCAACACCTGTTCAAGAAAAAGGATCTTAACTTGCGCCAGTAGAGGTGGTTGGAGATACTTAAGGATTATAACATCACCATTTTGTACCACTCAGGGAAGGCCAATGTGGTAGTTGATGCCTTGAGCCGTCGGGCGGAGAATTTTGGGAGATCAGCATATCTTCTAGCAATAGAGAGGCCCTTAGCATTGGATGTTCAGGCCTTAGCCAGCCAGTTTGTGAGATTGGATATTTTTGAGTCAAGCCGAGTGTTGTCTTGCGTAATCTCTCGGTATTCTCTTTATGATCGTATCTGTAAGAGTCAGTATGAATACCCCCATCTTCTCCTCCTTCAGGACAGGGTCCGGCGAGGTGATGCTAGAGATGTGACTATTGGGGATGACAACGTGTTGAGGATGCATTGTCGGATATGTGTGGCCAATGTGGGGCTTGAGGAGTTGATTCTTGAGAAGGCCCACAACTCCTGGTATTCCATTCATCCGGGTGCCACGGGGATGTACTAGGATTTGAGACAACACTATTGGTGAAGGAGGATGAAGAATGATATAGTTGGGTTTGTGGATCGATGTCTCAACTGTGAGCAGGTTAAGTATGAGCATCAGAGACCGGGTGGCTTGTTTCACAGGATAGAGATTACAGAGTAGAAGTGGGAGCGTATCACCATGGACTTTTGTAACGACCCGACCGGTCGTTTTGAGCATTTGCACTTCGCTTAGTGGCATAAGGGCATGGGTATCCCCTTATGATGCATTAAGACTTATGTGAGTCATCGATTTTGGTTTTCAGGTTATTCGGGATTGTTATGGGGAAATGATATTTAACTAGGAGCTTTAAATATGAAAGGTTTGAACAAATTTTGACTATTGAGTAATCGATCTCGGATTTGGATCTTTATGGTTCGGTTAGCTCCGTTAGGTGATTTTGGATTTAGGAGCGTGCTCGGAATGTAATTTGGAAGTCCGTGGTGGAATTAGGTTTGAATTGGCAAAATTGGAAATTCGGTGATTTCCGGCCGTCATTAGAAAATTTGATATCAGAGTCGGGATGGAGTTCCGAGAGTTGGAGTAGATTCGTAGTGTTATTTGTGACGTGTGTGTAAATTTTGAGGTCATTCGGATGAGGTTTGATAGGTTTCGACATCGATTGTGAAAGTTTGAGGTTTTAAGTCCATTAAGCTTGAATTGGTGTATGATTCATGTTTTTGTTATTATTTGAAGTGATCCGAGAGCTCAATTGAGTTGGTATGGCATTTTAGGACTTGATGGCACATTTGGTTGAGGTTCCGGAGGCCTCGGGTGTGTTTCGGGTGAGTTTTGAGCAAGTCCAGACATTACCGAAACTCAGGCATAGTTATGGTGCTTAATTTTCCCGGACGACGGCAAAATTTCAGTGAGGGCGGAGGAGGGGGTGCGGACCGCATAAATTTGGTCGCGGAGGCTCTCCAGGGAAAATCTGTAGATTCGCTGGTCCGACTTCGAAAGACTATATCTTTTGATCTACAAGGAATTTTGAGATAGTTCAAAAACAAAAAGTTTTAGGCTATCGTATCTACATTCTAGAGAGCTAAATAAATTACCATTTGTACATCTGTAGAAAAATTTATGGCCAAAATACTAAAGCCACCAAAAGCGCAAACATCACTACTTTTTCGCGACCGCAAGAGTTGGATATTCGCGGCCGCGCCTGGATTTTCGTGGTCAGCATAGTGAAGATCAGAGAGTGCACTATATAAATGGGGCTTAGAGCATTATTTCGCATTTTGGACCTAGGGAGCTCGGTTTGTGACGATTCTTCAACGTTTTTTCAAGAAATTCATTGGGGTAAGTGATTCTAACTCGGATTTGGTTATGTTCATGAATATATCAATGATTTCATCATTTGATTAGCACTTTGAGGTAGAAATTTTGGGGGAAATGTAGAAACTTCATAGAATGAATTTTTGGGATTTGACCATCGAATTAGAGTCGGATTCGAGTGATACTAGTATGGTTGGACTCGTGAGTGAATGGGTTTCCTAGTTTTGAGAATTTCGTCGGATTTCGAGACGTGGGCTCGGGGGGGCGGGTTTGAACTATTTCGTGATTTGTGGTTTAATTTTATTATTTTCATATGAGATTCATTCCTTTAGAGTATATTGATGATAATATACTGATTTTGAATAGATTCAGAGTATTTGGAGGCCGAATCGAGGGGCAAGAGCATCGCAGACTAGAGTTTTGTCCGATTTAAGGTAAGTAACGATCGTAAATCTAGTCCTGAGGGTATGAAACCCCAGATTTTGTACTATTTCACTGTATTGGGGTGGAGCACATGCTAGGTGACGGGCGTGTGGGCGTGCACTTTTGGGGATTAAGACTTGGTCCGTACCGTAGCAACTGTAGAGTTGCATATTTTGATTAAAGATGTATAATAGATATGTGTTTTAGAAAGGATTCTCATAACTTGGGCAGAATGCCATGTTTAGGGCCTTGTGCCTGTACTGTTTGGACCCTCGGGGGTATTTTATTACTATCCTCATACTGTTTTGATGTGAAAGCATATCCCCAATCGTGATTTTTCCTGTTTACTGTTTGATTCCAATTTCATTACTCTGGTTTAAGTCTATGAAAGTTGTTCCGGGCTGAGTCCCCCAATTTTTACTGAAATGCCTGCTTGTGGGGTTTATGACTAAGTAAGGCCGAGGGCATGATTTGTGAGGATATTATATGGGATCGGGCTGCACGCCGCAACATGTTTATGAGTGGGGCCGAGGGCCTGATGATGTGATTCCATGATTTGGATTGATATATGTAGCACTTGGGCTAAAAGAGCCTCTCCGGAGTTTGTACACACCCTAGTGAGAGCAGATACCTAGTGCGTGTGAGTGCCAAGTGCCGAGTGGCGAGTGATTGGGAGGCATGAGTGATGATGAGGTATGACCGAGGGGATGTTCATGAGTGATTGTGAGGCTTGCCCGAGGGGCTGTCTATGAGTGATATGTTTTTCTCGAGGGGCTTGTTTATGAAAATAATATTTTCACTTTATCTTTAATTGGGCCTCTATTGAAAAGATGTTTTTATATGTTTTCCTTTGAAACTGGAGTTTTACGAGATATTTGACTTGAATACTTATTTGGCATTCGTTGTTTTCACTGAGATTTTACATTGTGAACTTTATGTGACTTTACTTCTCGTCACTGCACTCAGACTTTATTTATGGTGGTTACCTACTGAGTGGCGTACTCACGTTACTCCATGCACCTTGTGTGCAGATTCAGGTGTTTTCTAGACATGGTTGAGGTTGTTTGTTATTTCTGACCAGATTCTCAGAGTTAGCAAGGTAGTTACATGGCGATCGTAGTCCCGCTTTCCTCCTCGTTTATCTTTCCTTAGTTTTACTTGATCAATCCCAGACTATGTTAGTCTTGATTTTTATAGACAGTTGTAGTAGTTGCTCATGAATAGTGACATCTCGATGTCGGGCTTTTCTTTCCGCACTTTTGTTTGGTTTACATTTCTTTATTAAAGGTTTTATATTGAAGAACTTGAAAATTTTACTTTAAAAATGAACATATAGACTGTTTTCGTAATTGTGTCGGCTTGCCTAGTACCACGACAGACGCCATCACGACAAGGTTAGTTTTGAGTCATGACAAGTTGGTATCATAGCTTAGGTTACATAGGTCTCACGAGTCATGACCAGGTTTAGTAGAGTCTTGCGGATCGGTACAAAGACGTTTGTACTTATCTTCATGAGAATGCAGAACCCTTAGGAAACTTCTCACATTCTTGAATTTTTGTCGTGCGAATCCATTAAATCTGCCTAAAGAGTAACTCTTTGAATTCCTTCCATGTATTCAAATGCACACATGAGCGCTCGGTATCAGCTATGCATCGACCGCTTGTACTTTCCATGGATGAGGTACGAGGTGTGATTTTAGCATGTTGATGATGGGCCAGTCTAGAGGGCTTGAGGCCGTATTTTGTCCGTGGCTTGAGTGTTGAGATTTTGATTGTGTGAACACGTGCATTGGGGACTTGTATGTCCGTTTGTGTCCTTATTGGTGGGATTTTGTGACTGGGTGACTATGTGGTGAGTATGATTTGATGGTGAGATGTGTTCAGATTGTTTGAATGTGACAAAAGGAGTTGACTGGAGATGTAGCAAGAACTATTGGGTGTTTGACTTTTGTCTTGAGTTGACGTATGGCCTCGAGTTGTGGGGCGTATTAAAGGACCTCTCATGTAATTTAGTTGTGGAGTGAAGTGGATCTTCATGTTGTGTTATGAGTTCTTGGTAATGTCTTTTGGGCTGACCAATGCCCTAGCAACTTTCTTGCATTTGATGAATAAAGTATTCTAGCCGTATTTGCACTCCTTCGTTATTGTATTCATTGATGACATCTTGGAGTACTCACGTATCCAGGAGGAGCATATTCAGCAATTGAGGATTGTATTACAGAGATTGAGGGAGGAGAAGCTTTATGCAAAGTTCTCCAAGTGTGAATTTTGGCTCAGTTCAGTAGTATTCTTGGGGCACGTGGTGTCTAGTGAGGGTATTTAGGTGGATCCGAAGAATATAGATGCGGTGCAGAGTTGTCCTAGACCGTTCTCATCCACGGTGATTAAGAGATTTCTTGGTTTTGGGCAAGTTACTAAAAGTGATTGCATAATGGCTATGATTTTTGAAGGGCATAGAGAGATATCACTTTGAGGCTAAGCAGGCGGGGATTATCTCCTACGGGGTGTCTTGAGGTTGTGCGACCCTTATGTTATTTTGTAGCAAGTTCTATTTTACCAGTAAATGATATATTTTGCAATTTGAGTTTAGATCGCTTGTGGAAGTTGGCATGTCTATTACAATGGTGCATGCGAGATTTGAAGATGATTTGAGATATTAGATGGTTTGTGTTATATGAGCTTGTGGAGGATTTAGTTGAATCTCACTACAGTATTGTGGTAGTGATAACATATGGGCATTGTGAGTTATTGTTTGTCTTGATCTATGGCTTTGAGCCAAGTGGGGGAGCCTGCTAATGATAAGTCGATTGCACGATTATGTGTTGTATCGGTTTTAGTTCGAGGTATACTGGTGAATCAGTTATGACTTGTAGAGGTGGAGTTTGGGAATGACTCGAGTAATGGAAATTTTTGGATACAGGTTGTATTATACTCTATGGGAAAATGGGTTCTATTGAATGATTGAGTTGTATTTGTAAATGGTGTGGTGTGTGTGGAACATGAATTTGCTTGGTTGCTTAGGGGTGTGGGTTACTCCCTTGGGTGTTAGTGTGTTAATGGGGGCACAGTTCGTTCGGTCCGCATGGTCGGTTTAATTGGGATTTGAGCAGAGTAAATGACTATTGAGAATGGTTCTAATGGATTCAAGATTTATGTGTAACAATTGGGAATCTTCCGGATGTGTATTTAGCTAGAAATTGAGATTCACGTTGGAGGGTGTCAAGACTTGTGGCATTTACACATTATTATGGATTATACATTTCGGTATCAGGGAAAGGGGGAATAGTTGAATTCATAGAAAGTCTCTTTAGAGTAAGTGTTTGACTTGTGGTACTTTTGGGGTGCTTAAGAGAATATTCAGCGGCTTATGAGACTTAGGGCGGTGTGGTTTTATGCGAGGGTCTCGCGTGGTGAGTTTTGGGTTGAGGATTTTAGTATTATGGCAAGGGGAAGAATCAATTTGAGGGTAACTCAGAGAGATATGACAACTTGGTAGTAGGTTGGATCGGCATGGTAATGAGTAAGACCGGTTCTTCGGGTGCTTATGAAGTGGTAAGGTTCTACGTGGCAATATTCTTGGGTTTTGGCGACCTGTGTAGCTTGGTTGAGTTAGACGGATTCAGTCCGGACAGGTTGGTTAAGCGCAAATGGATTTCAGAGAGTTCTTGATGGTCTCTACCATGGTTTGAGATGTATATTTCCTACTGGTGCGTGGGGCATGTGGCGTGTTGTAATTTTCTCCAAAATGGAATCAGATGGAATGTTCTTAGCTAATAAAGTATGTAGTTGCTTGCGAATCAGAGTGGATTTTGAGATTGGTCGTACTTTCATAAGGTGGCGTAATGGGTGCGATGCGAGGTGTAGTATTGATATTTGCAGGTGCAAGGTCACATTGCGATTTTGAAAGGAAGGTTCTAGATTTTTAGGCAGCATGGACGATCTCAGGTGACCGGATAGATGATATTACTTCTAGATATGGCTTTATGAAGGTTTAAGTTTCAGAAGAGGCATCATGTCTTGATTTACGGATACTTCATTGGTGTGGTGGTACTCTCCTCGTTGGCCGGCTGCGAACATTCAGATTTTTCCTTGTAACACATGCGGATTGTAGGGGTATCCCTCGTGGTACGATCGTGTATTGGAGAAGTATTAGACATTCAGGCGACAGAGTTGAGATTGGATATGGTGATTTGTGTGCTCTATGTATTTGAGACTGGGAACTATAATGTGTAGATGATTTCATAGTTGTGGGTTGTGGAGACATAGCCAAGGTTAGTCATAGGTTAGTGTGTGTTGTGATTCAGTCATTGTGGACCTTCAGAAGGTTATTTGTCTATTGTGGATGACCGAATCGATTTAGGGTTCATTAGTAGGCCCAATTGGGATAGGTGTTTTGGCAGCAAGTCGAATTGGTTGGCTCCGTAGTGCTATTGTTAAGGGACATGCCATTCAGTTGTTGTTGAGCTTATTTGTGTTCTGGAACGAGTTATGAGTTATTCTTCCATGCTATGAGGAGTATGATTCGTTGGTTTTAGGCACACATGGTTTAGTTCTATTGTGGTCTTATAGAGGAATTTGAGTGAGATGAGTAATTTGGTATTGTATGATTGAGGCATATTGGTTATATTCTTTTGGGTTTCTTATGGCATGGTTTCGGTCGATTCTCCGTGGTTATGGTAATGCACCTTGAGTACTTGATGCCGAATTTCACGTGATTATTGATTTTGAGCAAGGTGGAGCGAGGTATATATATGGACCAGCGTTTAGTCGGAGTCACGCATTGCGGCGAAGTTATGCTGAGATATGATCCTTTTGTGTTGGATTTGTGTGTTTTGGTTCTGCGGTGTGTGAGGAGTTCTTAGTATTGCGTTGTGGTGATACCCATTAATCTTGCGGGACGTTTCTCTTGTTTGATGTCATTTTCCATGTTTGAGCACATTTGGAATGTTGCCTATTAGTGCACGGACTGCACGAGTTATGGCTTTAAGTTGTATTGACGCGTCATGTTACTAGAGTGGTTATGATGGATGAAATGAGGTCATCGGACCTAGGATGGGCGCTATCGGATCAAGTTGCGTATTTGGGAGGATATTGATGCTAATTAGCTTAGAAAATTTGCTATAGCTCCTTTCGGAAGATAGGAAGTTCCACCACTTGTTGATGCAACGAATGGTTATGGGTTCTTGCATGTTTCTTTCATCATTGGCAGTATATGAAGGTGTTTGAACTAGAGGTGTCTAACGGGCGGGCCGGGCCGGGATGGGTTGGTTTTATTTTTAACCGGACGGGTAGGGGTACCGGGACGGTTACGAGTTACTCTTAACGGGTTTAACGGGATCGGGTTAATCTGGGTAAAAACTAAACCGTATGGGTTAGGGGTTTAACGGGCCGGGCCGGTTTACAGTAATTTTTTTTTGTATTTGTTATAACTATCGTAAAAATATAAACAAAAAAATAAACTTATAAATATAGTGTTTGAATAAAGGATGCAAAGACTTTAAAATTCTTATATTTGAATATATCATTAAATAATTAGGTAATAACAAACTAAAACTTGCAAATTAAACTATTAAAGTTTACATTTAATACTTCAAATTAAAGTTCAAACTTACACTTATACGTCTAATAATATTAAAATAACACAAATTGTCTCAAATCAATTAATCAAACGAATTTATGGTGGACGCTCAAGACAACTCTTCATATGCCTCCTTAAATAGCATGTGCATGTGCACTTTGGACGAAGATTTAAGATTATACCACAATTCCTGCACTTTACTTTGTAAGCTTCTTCATTTTCTTCTACCACATCAAAGTGTTCCCAAACATATGAGCGCACTCTAGAATCACGAGGCATGCTTTAACTTGATTGAGAGAAATTTAGATTGAGAAATGAGATATGAGTGAAGAAATGAAGAAGAGGGGGGTGTATTTATAGTTTTAGAAAAGGTTAAATTTGTAAATTAAAAAAAGTGTTAATTTTTTTTTAAAAAGGGCCATTTGTGCAAATCTGCCGTTGGGCAACGGCTCCCTGCCAAGGTGACTGTTGCCAACAGATAAGTGGGGCCCAAACATTTAAAAAACAACAAAAAAATAAAACAAATTTTTTTTACCGTTGAACCGGGCTGGTCCGGGCTGGTTAACCCGGTAAGGTGTACTATTCATTTGTCTGGGTTTGACCGGTCCGGTTAACCGGTGCCCTAACGGACCAACCCCCTCTACCTCTCCTACCCAGCCCTACCCGGCCCCTACATACAGGGCCGATCCGATTTCGGGTTTAACTTGTCTGGGCCGGTCCGGTTCCGGGTCAACCCGGCACGTTAGACACCTCTAGTTTGAACGATTCTCTATTTGATAATAGGTTATTACCGGAATTGGGTTGTTCCGAGTACCCACTATGATCATAAATTATTGCTACATGTGTTTGAGTTATGTGGGATATCATGTGATTTCATCCTGAGTTATGTCTCCGGTTGGGTACAACTTGTTCAAACTTACACAGTGTGTAGATGCGAGATTCTGATCGTATAGAAAATGTCGGATGTAGAAATCAGATTCTAAGGCTTATGGGCTAGGTTGGATGAAGAAATTTCAGTTATGTTATGTTACCGAACCTATATGGGATAGGGTGACGTGGGACCACCCCCGGGTATGTGCATGGTAAGATAACACAGCGATTTTGATGGTTTTTTGGAACAACTTTGGGAACATTCGAGGACGAACGTATGTTTAAGTAGGGGAAGATGTAACGACCCGACCGTTCGTTTCGAGAATCTGCACTTCGTACGGTGGTTTACGGGCATGGGTAGCCACGTATGATGTATTATGACTTATGTGAGTCATCGATTTCGGTTTTCAGGTTATTCAGTATTGATATGGGGAAATGATATTCAACTAGGAACTTTAAATATGAAAGGTTTGACCAGATTTTGACTATTGAGTAATCGATCTCGGATTTGGATCTTTATGGTTCGGTTAGCTCCGTTAGGTGATTTTGGACTTAGGAGCGTGCTCGGAATGTAATTTGGAAGTCCGTCGTGGAATTAGGTTTGAATAGGCGAAACTGGAAATTTGGTGATTTCCGGCCGGCATTGGAAATTTTAATATCGGAGGCGGAATGGAATTCCGAGAGTTGAAGTAGGTTTGAAGTGTTATTTGTGACGTGTGTGTAAAATTTGAGGTCATTCGGACGAGGTTTGATAGGTTTCAACATCGATTGTGAAAGTTTGAGGTTTCAATTCCATTAAGCTTAAATTGGTGTGTGATTCATGTTTTTGTTATTATTTGAGGTGATCCGATAGCTCGATTGAGTCAGTATGGTATTTTAGGACTTGATGCACATTTGGTTTGAGGTTCCGGAGGCCTCGGGTGTGTTTCGGGTGAGTTTTGAGCGAGTCCGTACATTACCGAAACTCAGGCATGGTTCTGGTGCTTAATTTCCCGAACGGCGGCAAAATTTCTGTGAGGGAGGAGGAAGGGGTGCGGACCGCGTAAATTTGGCCGCGGAGGCGCTCTAGGGCAAATTTGTAGATTCGCTGGTCCGACTTCGGAAGCCTATATCTTTTCATCTACAAAGAATTTTGAGATGGTTCAAAAACAAAAGTTGTAGCCTTTCATGTCTAGATTCCAGAAAGCTAAAGAAGTTATCATTTGTACATCTGTAGAAAAATGTATGGACAACATACTAAATCATGTCACTACAGCCACCAGAAGCGTGAACATCGCTACTTTTTGTCGACCACAGGGGTTGGATTTTCGCGGTCAGCGTAGTGGAGATCATAGAGTGCATTATATAAACAGGGTTTAGAGCATTATTTCACATTTTGGACCTAGGGAGCTCAGTTTGTGGCGATGTTTTGAGGGTTTTTTCAAGAAATTCATCGGGGTGAGTTGTTCTAACTCGGATTTGGTTATGTTCATGAATATATCAATGATTTCATCATTTGATAAGCACTTTGAGGTAGAAATTTGGGGAGAAATGTAGAAACTTCATAAAATCAATTTTTGGGATTTGACCATCGAATTGGAGTCGGATTCGAGTGAGACTAGTATGGTTAGACTCGTGAGTGAATGGATTTCCTAGTTTTGAGAATTTTGTTGAATTTTTCTTGAGTTGAAAAGGTATTTATAGATTCCAGGTGACTCACAGCCTCCCTCTCGCCCAAATAAATGAAATGGGATGAATCAAATCAATAAGCTTTTTGATTGATTCAGGGCGCAGCGGATTTCCAACGCCTCGGGAAACTGGTCGAGATAGATGACAGCACCTTTTTCCCCTCTTCCTTACCGGTAGGGCATTCCGTTGCATGTTTGGGATACGTTTGGTGTTCAATATATTCCCTGATGTCAGTAAACCATGGTTTACCGTTGGGTGCCCTTTCAATTTTTTGAGACATGGGCCCGCGGGTCGGGTTTGACCTATTTCGGGATTTTATGGTTTATTATGATAATTTTCATATGAGATTCATTCCTTTAGCGTATATTGATGATAATATACTAATTTTGAATAGATTCAGAGTATTTGGAGGCCGAATCGAGGGGCAAGAGCATCACGAACTAGAGTTTTGTCCGGTTTGAGGAAAGTAACGATCTTAAATCTAGTCCAGAGGGTATGAAACCCCGGATTTTGTACCACTTCACTATATTGGGGTGACGTAAATGCTAGATGACGGGCGTGCGGGCGTGCACCATTGGGGATTAAGACTTGGTCCGTACCATAGCAACTGTAGAGTTGCATATTTTGATTAAAGATGTATAATAGCTATGTGTTTTAGAAAGAATTCTCATAACTTTGGCGGAATGCCATGTTTGGGGCCTTGTGCCTTTACTGTTTGGACCTTTAGGGGTATTTTATTACTATCCTCACACTGTTTTGATGTGAAAGGATATCCTCAGTCATGATTTTTCTTGTTTACTGTTTGATTCCAATTTCATTACTCTATTTTAAGTATATGACAGTTGTTTTGGGCTGAGTCCCCCAATTTTTACTGAAATGCCCGAGTGGCTTGTGAGGTTTATGACTGAGTGAGGTCGAGGGACTGATTTGTGAGGATATGGTATGGGATCGGGTTGCACGCCGCAACATGTTTATGAGTGAGGCCGAGGGCCTGAGTGATGTGATGCCATAATTTGGCTTGATATATATAACACTTGTGCTGAAGGAGCCTCTACGGAGTCGGTACACACCCTAGTGAGTGTGGGTACCTACTGAGTGCGAGGGACAAGTGCCAAGTGACGAGTGATTGGGAGGTATGAGTGATGGTGAGGTATGCCCGAGGGGCTTTTCATGAGTGATTGTGAGGCTTGACCGAGGGGTTGTCTATGAGTGATATGTTTTGCCCGAGGGGCTTGTTTATGAAAACACTATTTTAACTTATCTTTAATTGAGCCTCTATTGAAACTATTGAAAAGATGTTTTTTATATGTTTTCCTTTGAAACTGGAGTTTTACAAGATATTTGACTTGAATACTGATTTGGCATTCGTTGTTTTCACTGAGATTTAATATTGTGAACTTTATGTGATTTTACTGCTCGTCACTGCACTCTGCCTTTATTTATGGTGGTTACTTAGTGAGTTGGCATACTCACGTTACTCCCTGCACCTTGTGTGCAGATTCAGGTATTTTCTAGACATGGTTGAGGCTCTTGGTTATTTCTGGCCAGATTCTCGGAGTTAGCAAGGTATCTGCATGGCGATCGCAGTCCTTCCTCCTATTTTATCTTCCCTTAGTTGTAGTTGATTAATCCTAGACTATGTTGCTCTTGATATTTATAGACAGTTGTAGTAGTTTCTTATGACTAGTGACACTCCGATGTCGGGATTTTCTTTCTACACTTTTGTTTGGTTTAAATTTCTTTATTGAAGGTTTTATATTAAAGAACTTGAAAATTTTCCTTTAAAAATGAACATATCGGTTGTTTTGGTAATTATGTTGGCTTGCCTAGTACCACGATAAGCGCCATCATGACAGATTTAGTTTTGGGTCGTGACAATTTCGTAGTTGGGCTCCCACGGACTTCGAGGAAGTTCGACGCTATTTGGGTGATTGTGGATCGGCTGACCAAGTTAGCTCATTTCATTCCAGTGATGACTACTTACTCTTTAGAGAGGTTGGCTGAGATTTACATCTAAGAGATTGTTCGCCTTCATGGTGTCCCAGTTTCTATCATTTCAGATAGAGGCACACATTTTACATCACGGCTCTAGATAGCCGTTTAGCAGGAGTTGGGCACTAGAGTTGAGCTGAGCACAATATTTCACCCTCAGACGGACAGTCAATCCGAGCGCACGATTCAGATTCTAGCACTACAAAAAGAATAGCGTTTAGCGACGAATTAACGACGAAATTTGTAGTTTGTTGCCAAATAAACTACAAGATAATTCACATCAAATATAACAACGGATTAGCGACAAAAACTTATTTTCGTCGCTAAAATTGGCGCCAAATATTAGCGCCTTAATTTTACCTACAAAATTAGCGACGGAAATTGGGCGACAAAAATTATTAAAACGTAGCGACGAATTTAACGTCAAATAATCCGTCGCATAATTCATTTTACTTATTAAGGCATTGAAAGTTATGTGCGACAAAATATTCCGTCGCTAATTTCCTAAAATAAAATTTCATTCATTATTATTAGCGACAGAATTTTTGTCCGTCGCAATGCCGTCACAAAATTTCCATCACAAAATTTCCGTCCCAAAAATGAAATTACCCTAGCTAAAAGACGTTCCCAACCATTAGGGCTCAAACACCCCAAGTTCTTCCGTCTTTTCTTCCTCTTTCTTCTCTTCCTCTTCTTCGAAGGCACAAACACCCCAATTGTTTCCGTCGACGGTCCTCAACAAACACTGAGATTTGGCTTATTTGCTATTTATGATGGTCATTTGGGGGATGAGGTTCCTTCTTATCTGCAGAAACATCTGTTTGCCAATATCTTAAAGGAGGTAGGTTTTTTATGCACCGTGGATTTGCGATTGCTGCTTTGAAACATATAATGTAGTGAACAAATTAGAGTGTTTGGCATCTCATATGTGGGTTTGTCTTTTACTAGGATGAGTTTTGGGTAGATCTACGCAGAGCAATAAAAAAAGCCTACGAAACTACTGACCAACAATACTTTTGAATAGTTATAATTTGGGCTGAGGTGGGTCACAATCGATGGTCCTCAACTGTTTTCCCGTTTTTTCAAAGGGTTTTTGTTCTCAGAGGTATAGGCTTGCTTTCTTCTGATCTTTGACAAATTAATTGTTCCCATTAAGTGTCAAATCTGTGACAATTTCGTTACTTTTCTTGTGTTAAAAAGTGATTTTTTTATACCTATCTGAAAAATAGAAGAAAACCTTTGAAATTGCAATTTTTTTGCTGCGAAAATCTGAAATTCGAAGTCATGTGTTTGTAGAATTCTGAAATTCGAAGTCGTGCGTTGATTTTAGGGATTGCGTGTCCTTGATAAGGTAAGATTCTTTGTAATTTCATCCTGTCTTGTGCTTTATTTTGGTGTTTTCTTTTCAAAGTTTTTCCATATTTTGTGATTACATTTTTTTAATTTGAGATAGTAGCTACAGTCTAGTTGGGATAAGCGTTCTAGTTTATTGATGGTATCACAACTCCATGATGAAAAACGTACACAGAATAGTGAATCTTTGCATAGTTTTCTAGTTTCTGCATTCGTGTTCCTTGATGCAAAGTCATTACCTTGAGAGTATAATCTGTTACCACATTAGCCTTTGTTCAGTTTGGTGTTTGAAGAGTAATGTTTTTAAGAGTTGGTAGTGTACAACATTTGGTCTTTGTCTCATTTCCTTAATGGCTTGTATTCAAGGAGTAATGTTTTGGGATTACTTCTGGCTTATATTCAATTTTCTTGTTATAAAAGCTTTATAAGGTCTTGTTTATTTTAATATTAAATAGGAACATGGACAATCTAGAGCGTAATTGGATGTACAAAAAGTTGGATGGCCGACGGGGTATTAATTCAAGTTTCATAACTGGTGTGAACAAATTTCTCCAGTTTTCTTGCTCTCAGCGCAATCGCATGAGTGGTGACAACGTTATATGTCCATGTAAAAAGTGTCACAACATTAAATACATGGATGTTGAAACTGTTAAATTGCACCTTTATCAGTATGGATTTGTTGAGAACTATTTTCTTTGGAAGTATCAAGGAGAAAGCAATGTGACCGGTGAGATGCCTTCTAGTGGTGATTTGCATGGTGGCGCTCAACCTGAATCGGAATATGAGAATCCATATCGACAAATGGTCTTGGATGCGGCTGGACCCAATTTTGGCCATGGTTTGAGTTGGCAGTCTTATAATAATACTGAACCAGAGTCATCTCATTCTTATGAACCTTCAATGGAGGCGGAGCCTAATCCTTCAATGGAGGAGGAGCCAAATCTTGAGTGCCAAAGGTTTTATGATTTGCTACAGATCGCTGATGAAAAATTATACCCTGGTTCTTCCCTCTCTCAACTCGCAGTGGTTTCCAGGATGCTAAATATTAAAATGGAGAATACTTTATCACAAAGTGGTTATAACCAAATGATGCAATTGTTGAAAGAGGCTTTACCAGAAGATAACACAATTCAGTGAGTAGTTCAAGCATTGGATATCAGGTATTTTTTTCTGCTGTCAAAATGAATAAGTAGTTTCTCATCCTGACATATCTGCCCTACCAGTTTGGATATGTCCTTTTCTACATTTCTTCTGAAGAGCACATGTCCTATAGGTACAAATACATGTGATTAGGAGGTCATACTAAATTATCCAGGTACTATTTTAGTGCAGGTTGTTATATGCATTCAATGTGCAATCACTGATAACAAGTTGTGAACAATCTACATGTGACTACTAGACATGTTATTCATTCCTTAATCTTGTATTTAATGATAAAGATTTACTCTGTACTAAATATGTATTAAACAGATTTGTTTCAGCTTGTCTTAAGATACAACATGAGATTCTTATGCTTAAATGTGCTGCATGAGGTTGAGCTGGTTTAGCTACTGACAGATGATTAAGATTCTCTACAAATTAAGTAAGATCATTTCGACATCACTTCAAGTTGGTGTGCCAAATGCTTATGAGAAAGCCCACGAGATAGAGATTAACTACCTGCTGCATTTACTGTTATCCTAGCACGAAAAAGGACAATAATTTTCGGTATATGAAAGAAGCTTCTAGAATTGCAATTTATCGTATTCTATTTCACATAAAATAATGTATAATGTTTCATATTTATTTTGTAGATATGCCTCGAGGTAGAGGTCGAGGTAGTGCAGGCCGTGTAGGTAAATCTTCAGTTAGGGGTAATTTTGCTACTCGTGAAAATATGCCTACTGTTCCCGTTCCCACAATCAATCCTCAACAAGGTGGTACGTATTCCTCAGGTGGACCAGATCACATCAATTAAGTTAAAACATTAGGCGCTAGTAGTACGCCACCTATTCAAACATTAGGCCATGGTAGTACCCCAACTATTAATTTGGAACCATCTCCAATTACCCCTAATCAGAGCAACACAATAGGCGAGGGTACATCCTCTCAAAGCAACATAATAGGCGAAGCTGAGTGTAGCAGTACTCGCGGGCCGCAGACGCTTCTTACTATTTCTCCTACAGGGTTAGTCCATACTTGTACTATTACTTTTGGTATATTTTATTGGTACATGGTATTCTTTTAAATAATGTCTTCTAATTTGTTCAGGTTAGAGCCTTCATTTCATTGCTCTGAGTTTATAACTAAGTCTTTCGAGCATGAACTTGATCCTAATGGATTCAACTGGAAAAACGTCTCAAATGAGATAAAACAATTTTATTTTGGAGAATTCAAGGTATAATCCATCACAATTGGATTTAGAAAGTATATTAACTTTTATATGTAACTTATTAATGTTATTACTTTATAAAATTATTTCAGAAGTCTTTCTACTGGGATTCTAGTGCAGTGCGGATCCAATGGGAGCGTAGGGCAGCAAGAAGATATTTTGATTTTGTTAGCAAACTAAAATCAAATGGGGTGCAACCGGACACTATTCCAAATAATGTGTGGGAAAGTTGATTTAGACTTTGAAAAGATCCTAAGTGTGTTGAAAAGTCAGAAATAAATGCAAAAACTCGTTGTGGTGGGAGCGAAGTTGCCACGGGGACTCACACAGGTGGCTCTATCAGTGTTGGGGAGCATCGCAAGAGACTTGTAAGTGGATATAAAATATCTAAAAATCTCATTTAAGTTTGCACTAATTCGAATCTGAAAATCTTATTTATGTTCGGTAATTTATGAGTTGTGGCCTAGAAATTGTCTCCAACATTATTTTTGCTGTTGAGGCCTCATCAAGGAAGCTTTATACAGCTTTTACAGGAATGCTACTAATCATACGCAGATTCTCATGAACAGAATTTCTTTTTAGCTAATATTCTACTACATTTTTATGATTGAATAAGTTGATTTGAGTAGCAACTGGTTCAGATAATCAAGATCAGAATTCATTTTACAATTAAAACCAGAAAGTTGCATAGAATTACAGGTGTTTGGCAATAACCAAATATTTGGATCAAGTAGTAACCTCTGTACAACAAAAAACATTTTCCTAGAGTTGAACGAGGTTCTTTTGTCATCCAACATCTCTCTTGTTTAACTATATGCTTGAAGTTATAGCATCATAGTCATATGTGATTTAGGCAGGAAAGATTTGTTGCTCACATGTTGTTTCTTTGCATACCAATGTTTTCTTTCTTTTTTTGTGCGTCAATTGTAGTTCCAGCAAGTAGGCTTCTAAATATGAAAGTTCTTTGCAAGAGGTGGAAGTTTTTGCTCTGTAGAATACTACCAGTCAACAGATCTTTATTTATTAGATCAATAATGGCATGAATGCAACTACTTTGAAGTTTGAATGGTCATTTAAGGGAACTGTGGAAACAGGCATGCGTGGGCCAGTAAAGAAAACCTCAAAGAAGGAGATATCTTGACCCCCTTATTGTTTATAAACATTTTGAAACTCTTGAAACATGTTCTTGATTGCACCTTTCCGGTTATATTCTTGATCATTATGATAGGTACATTATATATTGTGCTGCTGTTCGAATTAATGTAATAATTAATGAGCCATCATTACCGGAATTACATTAATTCCGGTATGACTAATTATTAATTCTCCTAGTACTAATGATCTACCTCTAGGAGAAAACAAAGATCTACTAGCAGAAGGAGAAACTAAAGGAGATGAAGAACCTCTAGTGGAAACAGATCCTAAACTCCTCAATCAACCACCTCTCCGGCTCCTAGATGGAGCAGAAGATGAAGACGCCAAAGTTTTAACATTGATAACCTCTTTAGGTCGACCAGATAAAGACATATTTATGCAAGCTAAGGAAAATTTCTTCACCAAGGAAAAATAAAATTATAGAAGTGTTTCGTGAAAGAGAAAGAAAGAAGACGATTATTTATACCTAATGGAAACCGTCAAAGCATGGAAAAGTAATGAAGGAAAGTCATAATTAAGAGTGTCACTTCAGAACTGATGCAACTGCAAAAAGCCCAAAAAAGCGCCAAGTTGTTGCAAAACCAATCAAGGACAAACACGTGGAAGAAGCATTAAATAGAAGTAATGTACGATGAATGCATTCAATAAAGGATACAATGTCTCGGAACAAAGCGGCGGAAAAATATTCCCGCCATAAATGCGTATCCACTTACCAAGTATTATACGCCAAATACATGGCAAGTGGGGGGACTATCTGTATTGATAAAAAATAGCTTTACACGTAGCCAGAATCTGGATGACTCAGCCAACTATGTGGACCAAACAAAACAGAACATGTGGATGCAAAGATGCACGGAGGCACGGGATAAAAGAGATACGGTTAGTATACTCTTTCATATAATAGCCACGAGGAGGAGACACGGTTGAAATGAATCTAGACAAAGCAACGGGCAGATACAAGATTAACTCAACAGGCACGGAATTGATTTATCAACCACGAGTATATCAGCCACGGAAAACATAATAAAGAAGAAGAGACACAGTCATGACGTATCTGGACACAATAATGGGCAGATTAGAAGATCATTAGTTAATGTCATATACGTCATGTAACTCCTAAAATAACAGTTACGATTCACCATTGTAACGCCTCATTAATGTAATAATTAGTCATTAATGAGCCATCATTACCGGAATCCAAACGTTGTACTAGGAGAATCTCCCTATAAAAGGGAGGGAAATGTAACAAACAAGACATTTGAACTATCGAATACAAACTATTTTACTTCTCGCATATTGCTATCAATCTATTGTTCATTTACTTATCATTTTATTCTCTTTTCGATTACCGGTAACCCGAGTTTATCCTAAAATAGCTTTGGTCAAAGGATCTTATTCTTTGGTTAAACAAATTGGTTCCGTTACCGGGAAACTGATAATCATCGTTTTTTCTACCAACTGATATCCTTAAAATCATGTCGAACTCTAACAACAACGACAACAATAACAACGTCAACAACAATGACGATAACAACCAGCAAAGAAATGGAATCCCAGTTTCAACTTCTCATCGAGAAACTCCACGTGCTTCGAGAGAACCATCCCCTGAAAGAGCTAACAATCGTAACAATAACGAACAACCAGTGGAGCCAGATCAAATAAGGCAAATGATTGCCGAATACGTGGGGCAGGCTTTGCAGGAGTTTGCAAGAGGATTACCACAAGTACCTCCAGTACCACCAACACTGCCTCCGAATAATGCAATTATAGTAGAGGATCTGCAAGCGGGGTTAACAAATTTAACCAGGGATGAAACTCTCAATACACCTCTTGAAACACGACCAGGTACAACTAATAATTCGAAATTACAAAATTTATTACTAACCACGCAGAAGCAAATGAAAGAACAGAACGATCACATCGAGCAAATCCCTGGTGTTCCACCTATTATCAAAGGAATCGATGTGGATAGGTATTCTCAACAACCTTGGAAGCCAAGTGCAGCTCCGTTACCTATAACCAAGAAGTTTAGAATGCATGATGTTCCCAAATATGATGGAACAACCGACCCACGTGATCATGTGACTACTTTCACCACTGGAGTAAAAGGCAATGATTTAACAAAAGAGTAAATAGAATCAGTCCTTGTCAAGAAATTCTGAGAAACACTCACGAAAGGAGCCTTAACCTGGTATTCTCTTCTCCCTGAGAATTCTATAGATTCTTTTGCTGAACTTGCAGATTCGTTTATAAAAGCACACTCTGGTGCACAAAAAGTTGAAAAACGAATGGAAGATATATTCAGGATAAAGCAGGGAGACAAAGAATTGCTCCGTGAGTTTGTAGATAGATTCTAACGGGAAAGAATGCAACTACCGAGGGTGCCTGACAACTGGGCAGCCATGTCATTCACAAGTAACTTGAACGAGAAAAGCTCAGAAGCCACGAGGCGACTCAAAGAGAGTCTAAGAGAATTCCCAGCCACAACATGGAATGATGTGTACAACAGGTACAATACTAAACTTAGGATTGAAGAGGATATAATTGCACGATCAAAAGACGAGGAATACCCCAGAACAAGACGCCCAAAATCAGAGAAAAGGTCAGGTAAAAACAGGTATGATCCTTACTTAGAACCCTCGGGACGTGAACTACGCCCCAGGTTCGAAAATACACGACCTTCGGGAAAAAACTCAAACTCATCCTTATCTAGATCTAGGAGATATCGAGATGAACGATCCCGGGGTATTACCCGAATTGAAAACCATAGCTTTAATGTAAGAAGTACTGAGCTCGTCTCAATACTGAGAAGTATGGGGGACAAAGTTAAATGGCCGAAAGAAATGCGTTCTAATCCTAACAGGAGGAACCTCGATCAGTGGTGTGAATTCCACAATGATCACGGCCATAGAACAACATATTGCAGATTTTTACAAGGTGAAGTAGAACATCTATTAAAACAAGGCTATTTAACAAACTTGTTTAGTGATAAAGGTAAACACGCATATATGAAGAACAGGCAGGAGCCACCAAAACCACCCTCCCCAAAACGAACTGTTAATGTCATACATGGAGGTTAAGAAGTAAACGGGATAGTCGGCCAGCTAACATCAAAAGTCACGAGCATCCACGAAAAACGAGTTCGAGAAGAAACAGGTATGGAACAAACTTCTGATCAGCTACGTACCAAAGAAATAGATATTCCAATAGGTAAGGAAGAGGATAATGACGAAACAAATCTTGTAATCATCAAGAATGAGCCAGAACATGCGGACATAGACTCCAGACCAGATTTCATTCGTGAACCAGAAGAAGAAGAACATATCAAAACAACAGCTGAAGAACTCGGGGCTGTTCCCATCTCTGAACAAAAGCCCGAAAGGAAACTTTACATTGGCATAAAATTGTTGGAAAGATTAACTCCGGAACAAAAAGGTATGTTAGTCAATTATTTAAAGGCTAATGAGGATTGTTTCGCATGGTCCCATTCGGATATGACAGGTATCCCACCAGAAGTGATGACTCACAAGTTAAACGAAGATCCATCGTTCGTACCTGTTAAACAAAAGAAACGAAAACAAGGATCTTTCAAGAATCAAGTGATCGATGAAGAAATTCAAAAGCTTTTAAATATAGGGTCGATACGAGAGGTAAAGTATCCTGACTGGCTAGCTAACACCGTAGTAGTACCCAAAAAGAACGGCAAATGGCGGGTATGTGTCGATTATACTGATTTAAATAAAGCATGTCCTAAAGATTCATTTCCCTTGCCACATATAGATCAAATGATCGATGCAACCGCGGGTCATGAATTGTTAAGCTTTTTAGATGCATATTCTGGTTATAACCAAATCAAAATGGACCCCTTGGATGAAGAAAAGACTTCCTTCATTACTAACCGGGGGACCTATTGTTATAATGTTATGCCTTTTGGGTTAAAAAATGCAGGTGCCACTTATCAAAGATTAGTGACAAAAATGTTCCAAGAACATTTGGGCAAAACAATGGAGGTTTACATCGATGATATGCTTGTAAAATCAACACAAACAGTAGATCATCTACAACATCTCTCTATCACTTTTGATATCTTGCGCATGTACAATATGAAACTCAACCCGGAAAAATGTGCCTACGGAGTACAATCTGGTAAGTTTTTGGGATTTCTTGTGTCTAACAGAGGAATAGAGGTAAATCCAGCACAGATAAAAGCTATAGAAGAAATATTTGAAATCTTGAGAAATAAAAAAGAAGTCCAAAGATTGACAGGAAGAATAGCAGCCCTAGGGAGATTTATTTTTAAGTCTTCCGAAAAAAGCTTTAAATTCTTTGCAGTTCTTAAAAGCAAAATCAGTTCGAATGGACTGAAGAATGTCAACAGACTTTAAAAGACTTGAAGGTTTACTTGTCAAAACCACCATTGCTATCAAAGCCAAAGGAAGGGGAAAGATTATACATCTACTTGGTTGTCTCAGAAATTGCCGTAAGTGCAGTACCGGTAAGAGAAGAAAGAGGTAAACAATCTCCCATTTATTATGTAAGCAAAACTTTACTAGATGCTGAGACTAGATATTCACATCTAGAAAAATTAGCTTTAGCATTAATAATACCATCAAGAAAATTGCGTCCTTATTTTCAATGTCATCAAATTACTGTCGTAACTTCATATCCTTTAAAAAATATTTTGCATAAACAAGAACTGTCAGAGAGATTAGCCAAATGGGTCATAGAATTAAGTGAGAGTGATATAACATATCAACCTAGAACTGCAATGAAGTCACAAATATTGGCCGACTTTGTAGCTGACTTTAGCAATAATATTACTCTTGAAGTAGAAAAAGAATTACAACTCTTCAATGGTACAAACCCAGGTCAATGGACCCTATTTACAGATGGCTATTCTAATATAAATGGAGCAAGATTAGGTATTGTACTAATATCACCCACAGGTGAAAAGATACGACAAGCAATCAAATGATATCCAATAACTAACAATGAAGTAGAGTACGAGGCTGTTATTGCAGGTTTAGAATTGGCACGAGAGTTGTCAATTGAACAAATCAAAATCAACAGCGATTCACAACTGGCGGTAAACCAAATGCAGGGGACTTACATCGCTAGGGAAACTCGAATGCAACAATACCTAGAAAAGGCAAGAGAACTTGTGAGACAGTTCACAATGTAGAAAATAATACAAATACCTAGAGAAGAAAGTGCTGAAGCAGATGCATTGGCCAACCTCGCAGCACTTACGGACGTAATATCGTCGTACACCTCTTTCATTCATCAATCGATCAAAACAAGAATGAGGTATCTTTCAATAATTTAACTTGGGATTGGAGAAACAAAATTCTTAACTTTTTGCAGAACGGTACCGTGCTTGAGGACAAAAAAGCAGCTCAAGCGCTCCGTCGCAAAGCAGCTAGATACTGTCTAGTTCACAACACCTTGTACCGCAAAATGTTTGGAGGACCCCTAGCTAAGTGCCTTGGACCTAACCAGACGGAGTTTGTGATAAGAGAAGTCCATGAGGGCCACTGTGGAAATCACGCAGGTGCAAGATCTTTGGTAAAAACCTTAATCAGAGAAGGATACTACTGGCCTAAGATGGAACAAGACGCGGAGAATTTCATATCAAAATGTGACAAATGTCAGCAGTACGCCTATAATATGCACCGACCAGCAGAATTGTTACATTCTATTATATCACCATGGTCCTTCATGAAATGAGGAACAGATATAGTAGGACCTCTTCCCCCAGCTAAACGTCAGGTACGGTTCCTACTTGTACTTACTGATTACTTCACAAAATGGGTAGAAGCAGAAGCATTCAAACAGGTGCGGGAAAAGGAGGTTAAGAGTTTCTTATGGAGAAATATAATATGCCGATTCGGAATTCCAAAGGAGATCGTGTGTGATAATGGCCCACAATTTATAGGCTCTCAAATCACATAATTCTTCGACAGCTGGAAAATCAATCGGATCGCATCAACACCATATCATCCCGTAGCTAATGGACAAGCAGAATCCACGAACAAAATCATCATCAACAATATAAAGAAGCGGTTAGACAGAGCCAAAGGCAATTGGCCCGACGAATTACCAGCGGTGTTATGGGCATACAGAACTACATCAAAAACAACTACGGGAGAAAGTCCTTTCGCACTCGTTTATGGCTCAGAGGCATTAATACCCGTAGAAATTGGCTAACCAAGTCTGAGAGTGACGACAGCCACGAAACAAACGAATGATGTTGAACTCCAAACCAATTTAGACCTGCTCGAGTCACGAAGATATGCGGCCTTAATACGCATGGCAGCTCAAAAGCAAATCACAGAACGATACTACAACCGCAAAGCTCATCTCAGATATTTCAAAATTGGGGACTTTGTACTTAAAAAGGTCTTCCAGTCAACAAAAGAAGCAGGAGCTGGTAAACTAAATCCGAACTGGGAAGGTCCCTATAAGGTACAAGGCATAGCAAGGAAAGGCGCGTACGAGTTGGAAGCCATGGACGACAGGATTCTACCAACGAGCTGGAACACCATCCACCTGAAGAAGTACTACTTCTAAGAAAAAGAAGTACTGTTGGTCAGGTATCGCATGATCGATTTTATCTTTGAATATTTAAATTTTACTAACTTTTTTAGATGATAGGCAAAAAGCTAACCCATCACCAGATGATGACATTAGACCTGCAAAGACGCGAGGAAATAACACAATTCCCGGTCTAGGGTTACACTTTCTGATGGATATTTTAAAGGGTTAAGCAGTCATCATCTAAAAAAAGTATATACCTTCGAGTCCGGAATGTTTTCCTTTTTCAGGGAAAGGACCACAAAGAAGGAATAATCAAGTGCTCGAGATCTCATTCTTCAACGCTCAAACACTTGGGGGACTATATAATATGGAAGGCCAAAATGAAACAAAAGACTACTAGAAGTCAGAATGCTCGAGCCTAAAAGAACCATTCACCTAACAAGTCAAGTGATACGAGCAAAAGAACTGAAAACTCCGACACAAGAATTACGAAAGCCTACTCTGAAAACCCTCGAACCATGTTTCAGGTTAGAAGGCACAAAAGCCTACTATGAAAACCCTCAAACCATGTTTAGGTTAGAAGGCAAAATATTAGCTACGAAGAAGAAATGTACATTTCTTATACAAAAAAAACTGTTACATCAAAAACAGTTAGGGATAGAAGATCATCATCATTGTACTTAGCCAAAATTGTTATTCGAATAAAATAATTACGGATGAAAGATCAAAACCCTTTTATATATTCTCAAAACTGTTATCAAATAAAACAGTTACGGATTACAATACATTTCTCTCGTACTTACAACTGTTGCAAATAAAACAGTCATGGGAAAAACCCAATACTTACAAAAATTGTTACTAATGAAAAACAATTACTTCCTTGTATTAACTCGAAAAAACTGTTATCTATTAAAAACAGTTATGAAATACAAGTGATTATCAAATCTGTTAAAACAAAACAGTTGCAACATGAGTTTTAGATGACAAACATAACACATGTAAAATGTTGTGAAAGTTCAAGCAAAAACTTCTCACAAAAACATTCTTAAACATGTGAAAAATTCCTATCACTGTATTGCCTTTTCAATGAAGTTGAGACGTCTTCTTCATTAAAACATTAAAAGGGCCCTAATTCATAAACAAAGCCTCTTATAAAAAGAGGCTAAAAAGCTTATACTACACCCATCATAAAAGGGTACAAAGTAAATCACGCATCTTTATGCAAAGAAAGCTTAGAGGTACGAACAAAAACCTCACAAAAGCAACACAAATCAATAGACTTGATTAAAGAGTAAGACTCAAACTCATAACAAAAAGTCTCAAAAATATTGATATAAAAGCGGCTAAGTTAAAGACTAAGTACTAAACTAGTACTTAGCAGCATAGATATATACATTTTTTGCCCCTAAATTGTCAATTGGGGACTTTAGAAGTTTCAAATTTACTCCCGATGGAGCTGGGAGTAAACACCAATCCAATAAAAAAGGAAAAAAACAAGGGTGACTAAAAGTCTTCATTCTCTAGGAGGAGGAGGGGAACCAACTTCTTCTGAAGAATCGTCCGCTTCTTCCTGGGCTTCATCAGCTGGAGAGAGATCAAAACCTTGCTCAGTCTTCTCCATGCTTCCCTAGATTTTGCAATCTCAGCATCAAGGTCAAAGCCTTCTCGACTCATTTCCAACAATGTTTCATGTCGAGCACTCATATATGCCCTACTCACGTCAACATCCATTGATTCTTCAAGTTCATCATAGTCCCTTGACCACGCCTGAATCTCGCCTTTCAAATTATCATTCTCAGTCTCAGTGGCTTCCAAGGCAACCTTTAGAGATGCAATTGATTCCTCCAAAGTCTGAACCTTCATCTGAGCTTCACGGAGATCCTCTTGAACTTGGGAGAGATTACGCACTAGTTCACCAGAATATTCCTCTTTCTCCCCCAACATGTGCTTCAGGTGCCGGATTTCCTCTGTAGCTTTTGACAATTGTTCAGCAAATGAAGATTCAAGAACATCTTTATCCTTATTGACCTGGCTGAAAGAAGTTTTCTCTACCGCCAGCTCTGCCTTAACAACCTTAAATTGCTCCCTCAAGGTATCTCTCTCATCCTCTAAAGCTCACATCTCTATTCGAAGACTGTCGTACTGTGCTTTAATATCATCGAGCCCACAGAACACTTTCAACTCATTTTCATAATTGGAAACTCTCTTCATAAGCTCCAAACCAATTAGGTGCGTCTGCAAAAACAGTAAAACAATCAAATGTGTTAAACTGTTAATTAAAGAACAACATGTGTGCAAAAGTTCTTCCAAAGTACAAACCTTTAAGGAGTTGTGCACCACCTCATTGGCCCAAGTAAGAGTTGCGTGGCTATCAAGATTGGACCTCTCCTCAGAGCCAATTAAAGGCTTAAGCCATACCTCTGTCTCACCAGTCTTCTTGAAGAGGCTTCTACCAGCTGGAACCTTATTTGTAACTCTTCTCATCTCCCTGCTGGAAGACCCTTCTTCTATAACAGAAGGCACGGAAACAAGGACGGAAGGGAAAGTGGAAAAGAGAGAGGGACCAGAAGCTAAAGAAGTTGCGGGCACTTCGATAGAGACGGACGAAAAAGAAACTAAAGTAATAACAGGTATGGGAGGAGGAACAACAACCATAGAGTGAGGAGCAGGAACGGCAGCAAAACCTGGATAGATGGTAGCCAGGGGAACATCATCAGGATCCATTTCAAAACCTTCATGAAATAAACGCTCGGCAGGATATCGAGTTTGGGACTGGGATTGATCACAAGAAGAAGAAGTCTTGATTGCCAATGCGGAAGAAAGAGGTGCGGGAGTAGACTCATCGTCAGAAACTATCCGCCTTCTTCTCGCCCGGTGCATAAAGCACCCTCTTCTTCATCCTCATATTCTCCTCCAAAGCGAGAACCTTGAACCTTTCTTTTTGAAGCACCAGCTAAGACATTCTGGGCGTGAGATAACGACATCTTCGGAAGCGATGAAGATGCCCCACGGGCAGAAAACCCTATCAAAAAAGAGAAAGAATTAAACAAAATTCAGATAAGGAAAGAAAAGAGAAAAAACTCTACTCACCATGAGTCTTGACAATCCATTTATACTTTGTGGAAATGTACTTCCAGGATCTTTCCTCGGCAGGAGCAGCAGTTAACATTCTTTCTACCCAACTACGAATATCGGAGACATTCTCGACAATATTCATAGTTGCTGAAAACAAGAGGAAAACAAATGTGGTGTTAAAAACATAATACAACTTTATGTAAAGAAAACAGGTGCGAACCAAAGTACTTACGTGCACGGTTCCACTTCTCAGGGAAGGGAATATTATTTTCACCCACTAGAATAGCAGTGGGAACAACAACATACCTCAGGAACCAACCTCTGTCTTTATCATCATCAGGGGTTACTAAACTCTCTTACTTCGAGCAGTCAGAGTAATAATCCCTTGACGAAATAGAGCAGGTGAATACAAATGCATTAGATGATGAAAGGTGAAAGGAATGGAAACCTTTGAAGCCAAAACTCTTAGGAAAGCAACAACACGCCATACTAAGGGACCAACCTGTCCTAGGCAAATATTGAAAAAACGGCAAAATTCTATGATAACAGGGTCAACAGGAGGCTGAAATCCTAATGTGAAAGGGTAAGTATAAACATAAGAAAAACCTGTCTTATAAGACCTGATTCTTTGGGTATTACTTGGCACAAGAATGGGAACGTTAGACTCCCAGGAGCATTCCCTACGAACGATAGGAATATGACCTACTGTAACAATGGTAGCGTATTTCTCTACACTATCTAAAGAAGAAGCTTGTTCGGCGATGAAAGAATTTACTTCTGGAAAAACTATCTCGGCGGGAATGATTTCGTCAACTCTGGGTTCACGAATATCATCATTGTCCTTAGAAACAGAATGAGAGGATCTACCTCTAGGAGAAAACAAAGATTTACTAGCAGAAGGAGAAACTAAAGGAGATGAAGAACCTCTAGTGGAAACAGATCCTAAACTCCTCAATCGACCACCTCTCCGGCTCCTAGATGGAGCAGAAGATGAAGACGCCAAAGTTTTAACATTGATAACCTCTTTAGGTCGACCAGATAAAGACATATTTATGCAAGCTAAGGAAAATTTCTTCACCAAGGAAAAATAAAATTATAGAAGTGTTTCGTGAAAGAGAAAGAAAGAAGACGATTATTTATACCTAATGGAAACCGTCAAAGCATGGAAAAGTAATGAAGGAAAGTCATAATTAAGAGTGTCACTTCAGAACTGATGCAACTGCAAAAAGCCCAAAAAAGCGCCAAGTTGTTGCAAAACCAATCAAGGACAAACACGTGGAAGAAGCATTAAATAGAAGTAATGTACGATGAATGCATTCAATAAAGGATACAATGTCTCGGAACAAAGCCGGCGGCAAAATATTCTCGCCATAAATGCGTATCCACTTACCAAGTATTATACGCCAAATACATGGCAAGTGGGGGGACTATCTGTATTGATAAAAAATAGCTTTACACGTAGCCAGAATCTGGATGACTCAGCCAACTATGTGGACCAAACAAAACAGAACATGTGGATGCAAAGATGCACGGAGGCACGGGATAAAAGAGATACGGTTAGTATACTCTTTCATATAATAGCCACGAGGAGGAGACACGGTTGAAATGAATCTAGACAAAGCAACGGGCAGATACAAGATTAACTCAACAGGCACGGAATTGATTTATCAACCACGAGTATATCAGCCACGGAAAACATAATAAAGAAGAAGGGACACGGTCATGACGTATCTGGACACAATAATGGGCAGATTAGAAGATCATTAGTTAATGTCATATACGTTATGTAACTCCTAAAATAACAGTTATGATTCACCATTGTAACGCCTCATTAATGTAATAATTAGTCATTAATGAGCCATCATTACCAGAATCCAAACGTTGTACTAGGAGAATCTCCCTATAAAAGGGAGGGAAATGTAACAAACAAGACATTTGAACTCTCGAATACAAACTATTTTACTTCTCGCATATTGCTATCAATCTATTGTTCCTTTACTTATCATTGTATTCTCTTTTCGATTACCAGTAACCCGAGTTTATCCTAAAATAGCTTTGGTCAAAGGATCTTATTCTTTGGTTAAACAATTGTTATATGCATTATGCTATATATTTTGGACCTTATTGAATATATTGTTAATTTATATTGATATCAGTGACTTTTTATTAAGTGTATTTAATACCTTTTATGTAATATGCTTGAATAGAGTACATTTAAAATAATAAATAAAAAGAATTTTAAAAAATCAGCAAAATATTAAACATAAATTAGCGACGGATACTTTTCGTAGCTAAAATTATCGCGTAAAATTAGATCTTGCGACGAATTGGCGACAAAATTTTTGTTGCAAAAAGTAGGGAGAATTAGCTATAACACAACTAGCGACGGACAATTTCGTCTCTATAAGAACAAACGACGAATTTTGTTTTATATTGCAGCAACGAAAGGCGTCAAAATAGCGACAGAACCAAGCAATACAACAACGGTTATTTCCCTCGCTAAACTTTGCTACAGATATATGTCATCGCTAATTCTACGACGGTTTGGTATTTTTCGTTGCTATAAGCCTATCTACGATCATTTTAGAGACCAACTTGAATTCGTCGCTATTCCGTCGCTAAATGCCTGTAGCGACGAAAAACATTGATTTAGCGACGGAATGCGGCCGTCGCTAAATGCTATTTTTTTAGTGTAGATGATATGCTCTGTGCGTGTGTGATGGAGTTTGGAGGGTCATGGGACCACTTCTTGCCACTTGCGGTGTTTGCCTACAACAACAATTATCAGTCCAGCATTCAGATGGCACAGTTTGAGGCTTTGTATGGTAGGTAGTGTCGGTCCCCAGTGGGTGGTTCGAGCCGGGTGAGGCCCGATTATTGGGTACAGACTTGGTCCAGGATGCCCTAGATAAGGTGAAGGTGATTCAGGATAGACTTCGCACAACCCAGTCCAGACAGAAGAGTTATGCGGACCGAAAGGTTTGTGATTTAGCATTCATGGTTGGAGAGCAGGTCTTGCTTCAGGTATCACCTGTGAAGGGCGTCACGAGGTTCGGAAAGAAAGGCAAGCTGAGCTCGAGGTACATTGGCCCTTTTGAGGTGTCACGGCGTGTTGGGGAGGTTGCTTATGAGATTGCTCTACTTCCCAGCCTAGCAGGAGTTCATCTGGTATTCAATGTTTCTATGCTCCGGAAGTATCACGGTGATCCGGCTCATGTATTGGATTTCAGCTAAGTCTAGTTGGACAAGGATCTATCTTATGTTGAGGATCCAGTGGCAATCTTGGACGGGCAGGTTAGAAAGCTAAGGTCAAAGAATATTTCTTCAGTAAAGATTCAATGGATGGGTCAGCCGGTCGAGGAGGCGGCTTGGGAGATCGAGCGAGATATGCGCAACCGTTATCCTCATCTTTTCACATCTTCAGGTATGTCTCTATGCTCGTTCGAGGACGGACGATTGTTTTAAGAGGGGGAAGATGTAACGACCAGGCCGTTCGTTTTGAGAGTTAGATCCCCGATCACCTATTAACTGCTTCCCCCGTATCTATTTCTGTTATTTTGTCTTGCCGGGAGGGTTCGTTTTGGTTTTAGAAGTGAATTGAGACACTCATTCTCTTAATTGGATGCTTAAGTTGGAAAAGTCGATCGGATGTCGACTTGTGTGTAACGAGCTTGGATTTGAATTTTGATGGTTCTGTTTGCTCTGTTAGATGATTTGGGACTTAGGATCGCGTCCGGAATGTGATTTGGAGGCCCGTAGTAGAATTAGGCTTGAATTGGCTGAAGTATTAATTTTGGCAATTTCAGCCGTCAGTGGAAATTTTGATATCGGGTTCGGATTGCATTTTTGGAAGTTGGAGTACGTTCGTAGTGTCATTTTTGACTTTTGTGTAAATTTTGAGATCATTCGGACGATATTTGATATGTTTCGACTTCGTTTGTAAATTTAGGAATTTAAAAGTTCATTAGACTTAAATCCGTGTGTAATTCGTGTTTTGATGTTTTTTGATGTTTTCTGAAGGCTCTACTAAGTTTGTATGGTGTTTTAGGATTTATTGGTATGTATGGTTGAGGTCCCGAGGTCCTCGGGCGAGTTTCGAGTGCTTAACGGGTGAAATTTGGACTTAGGAATATTCTGAGATCTTTCTGGTTCTGGTGTTTTCGCACCTGCGGTGGTAAGTCCGCAGGTGCGTCCCCACAGAAGCAGTCTTAAGGCCACAAGTGCGGTTAATAAGGGGGAGCTCAGGGATAGCAAGTGCGAGGTATTCAACATCTGTGATGCCCGCAGATGCGACTGTGGAGCGCATGTGCGAAAAGAGACCGCAGAAGCGGACCATTTTCCGCAGGTGCAATTATCCCCTCGTAGAAGTGAAATCGCTGGGCAAAAAAGGGGAAATTTCTAGGGTTTTATCTCATTATCATTTTGGGACTTGGAGAGCTCGGATTTAGGCAAAATTTTGAACGATTTTCAGAGAAAGTTATTGGGTAATGATTCCTAACTTGATTTTGGTTATGTTACATTAATTTATCGTTGTATTCTTCATCTAATTAAGGAATTTGAGTGAGGAAGTTGGGAAAATGGAGGAAAAGTTCCCCAACCGAATTTATGAGTTTTGAGCGGGATTTAGTCGTCGAATTTGGATAATTTTTTTACGTGTGAACTCGTGAGTGAATGGGTGTTACTTTTACCCGATTCCGAGATGTGGGACCGGGAGGCTTTTGAGAGATTTTTCAATTTCTTGCTTTAACTTTTATTTCGTTCGCTAAATTAGTTTCTTGTAGTTATATTTATGATATGTCATATATTTTAGCTAGATTTGGGCCATTCGGAGTCGAAAATTCGTGGAAAGAGCATTATTTCGAATTGATTTGATCTTGGTTCGAGGTAAGTGGCTTGCCTAACCTTGTGTGGGGGAACTCCCCTTTAGGATTGGTACTATTGTTGATATTTGAGCGCCGTGTACGTGAGGTGACGAGTACGTACACGGGCTAGTTTTTGCAAAACCCGATTTTTATTAAATTATAACCTGTCTTTCCTCATATTTGAATTTATTAGCATGTGCAGTATCTTGTTAGACTTTGAAAGCATGTCTACTTGCCTTAATTGTTTACCTGGACTACATGCAGCATGTTTAGTGATTTTAAGTGTCGTTCTTAAATCTTAACTTGTACTCAGGTTAAATTATAAGATTTTATGCCGTAACTATTGAATTTTGTTGTTTGGCTGCTTATTTACTTTGGGACTACGGAATGGTATTCCGGGGGATCCCCCTATACTGCATATTTACTTTGGGACTATGGAACGGTATTCCGGGAGATCCCCCTGTCTTGCATATTTACTTTGGGACTACGAAATGGTATTCCGGAAGATCCCCTGGACATTTACGTTTGGGACTAGGGGACGGTGTCTCGGGAGATCCCCTATTGTATTGTTGTGTACTGACCTGTTGTTTTTCCATGATTTCTTCCTTGTTACATTTCATTCTTTATTTACTGCGATATTTAGGGCCCTGGCTTGACCACGTCACTACTTGACCGAGGTTAGGCTTGGCACTTACTGGTTACCATTGTGGTATACTCACGCCCTTTCCTGCACATGTTTTTTGTGTGCAGATCCAGGTACATCTTACTCGCCTCATCGTTAGTGCAGTCGCTGCAGCTTTCTTGAGACTTCAAGGTACATCTGCCCGCGCCCACAGATCCTCGGAGTACCCCTCTATCCTTTATGCTATTTTCCTCATTTATCTCCTTTAGCCACTAATGTACAGAAGACAGTTAGACAATTTTCTTAAATCTGGTCCTGAGGGTATGAAACCCGGGATCTTTGTGTCATGTTACTATTTGGAGGTGGCGCACATGTTAGGTGATAGGTGTGTGGGCGTGCACCGTTGGGGATTGTGACTTGGTCCGTCCGGTAGCAACTGTAAAGTTGAATATTTTGTTGAAACTATATGCTTCTCGGCCTTATGCCAGTGTTGTTTCGACCCTTAGAGGTATTTTCTTGTTATCTTATCAGTGTTTTGATTGAAAATCTGTACCCAGTCATGTTTATACATATTTACTTCATAGCTCAGTCTCTGTTACTCTATAATGATGCATCACATAAATGTTGTTTGTGTTGATTACTGTGATTTTCTAAGAGCCCGAAAGGCTGGAGAGATTTATCACTGAGTGAGGCCGAGGTCCTGATTTGTGAGGACATTTATGGATCGGGCTATACGCCGTAGCATGCTTCATTGATTCTTCCATGATGGGAAATGATATAGCGCTTGGGCTGAAGGAGCCCCTCCGGAGTCTTTACACACCCCCATTAAGCGTAGGTACCTACTAAGTCCGAGTGCCGAGTGCTGAGTGATAGGGAGGCATGGGTGGCTGTGAGGTATGAGTCATTGTGAGGATTGAGTGATTTGGAGGACTGAGTGATGTTGCCTAAGGGGCTGTATATGAGTTATGTTTGCCTGAGGGGCCGTATATGATTTCATCATTTGTGCTCACATTTGCATTGAGCCTTTGTTTGAAAATTGTTGAAAGATATATTTTTTGATAATTTTACTGGAATTTGATTTAAATGAGCTTATTTGACTAAAACTTTGGTTTTAAAGAATGTCGTGTCTGCATAGGGTCTAGGTCAGCTGTAGAAGAAGGCACAGTGGTCGTGGCTGGAGCAGGGTCTTGTGGCTGTGAGGAGGTCTCTCCCTATGGATCCTTAAGATGGATCTCCATGTCATTAGTCTGCAGGATTACGCCTCTGCAAACTGGGGCTGATGTAAGATCCTGCTCCTAAACCTGTGCAGCCTGATCAGTATGTGCGAGCTCTCCTATCAACAAATCAAGGGGGATGTCCTCCGCCGCTGTGAGCTTCCTGACCTCCTTCTTCAAATCATCTTGCGTCTTCTGCCTCTCCACCTGAACCTTCTTCATGTCGTCCTGACTCCTCTTCATTTTACTCACAGACTTTACCAAAGAATGAATCTCATTACCATGCTTGTCCAGGGTCTCCATGATTTTCTTCTGGTTATCAAGCAGGATCCTCAATGTCTCCTCCAGTGATGGAGGCAATGTAATTTTGTGTTGGAGCTTCCTGAGCTACAAGGGTAGTAGAAAGATCAGTAAGCTTAGAAGAAGCTACCTGCAGCCAGTTGTTGACACCAGCTAGTGTCTGAGACACCCTCAGAGTAGTCTGAGGGTTAGTGGATGATGTAGGCACTAAGACTGGAATGGCAATGGAAGGACCCGAGGAAGACTCCGGGATGGCAGCAACTGTGGGGCCCTCAGCAGCAATGGAACCCTCGACAACAACGGAGGGCTCAGCAGCAGTAAAAATACCAGAGGCAGTAGAGGTGGTGACTTTGCCTTTGGCTTTGGGGTTGTCAGGACCTTTCAAGATGTACCATGAGAAAGATAATGTTGGCCTCACTGTAACATCAAAGTCCCGTCCCTCAACTTCCATGTCCTTAAAGTACATGGTGAGGAAGTTGGGAAAGGGATAAGAGCTCTCATTCTTCTGTACTATCCGGTCAATCACCCTAGACATGATATTTCTGACATTGATCGGGATGCCATCCATAATCGCTCCCACAATCAGAGCACGTGAGAAGGGCATGTCATTGTCATGAAGGATGGGATCTATCCGGCTGCAAACAAATGTCACCCAACCCTTAGCCTCTAAGCTGAGTGTGTTCCTGTAGATAATGGCCCCTGGAGTCAACCAAGTTAGAGTAGTCCCCCGGATAGAAATAATAGAAGCCAACCAAGTACGAGCCAAATCTCCCAAATCAACCTTCTCCTGGTACTGAGTCTCATCTTCATTAGCAAAGCCAGCATAGTCGTTGAATGCATTACCACTGTGCAAGATCTTCCTGTTCCGAACTTGGGTAAGATATGTGCCCCTTTTTGTGTGGGCCACATTGGCATAAAACTCTTTCAAAACATATTCATTTGCATCCTCAACCTTTCTAGTGAAGAACTTCCACCCCGCCCTTTCCTCAAATTGCTTTTTTACATTTGGGTTGTGACGAAGAAGATCCCTATCAATGAAAGGACTCTCCGGAACAAGTGACCTCTGGGGCCACCATTCTCTGAATTTGTGGTAAGCCGGTTCAGAGACAAACTGATCCCTCCACGCTGATGGATTTCTGGTCCAGAGAAGTCCCCCCAACCTGTACTTGGGTGTCACCACCCCTGCCATCATCAGTTGTATCATCCGAACTGTCAAGGTCAATCGAGGCAGGTGCGGTGGACTGAGCTGCTGCACCGGTATACTGAGGTGGTGTGGAGTCACTGGATATACCTAGGCTTTCAGAAGAAGCTGAGGTAGTGGGCTCGTTGACAAGCCTCTTGGGTTGGGACAAAGACTTTGCCAAGGAAGCACCACGGTTCCCCTTTGAAGTCTCCCGAGAGGGGACATAATCACTTGATTCCGATGGGTCGGGAGTTGGCCTTTTTTGTGTTTGCTTCTTTCCAATAGCCTTATCGGGCCTAGAGGGGCTTCCTATTGTTTACCTTTGCCCCGACCCCTAAAAGAATCACCCCTCCCGGGTTGCTTATCTGCTCCACCTCGTGATCTAACCAATATCTGCAAACATGTCAATGAAGGTTGTTAAAACATGGTACACAAGTACTCAATGAAAGCACAGACCTAAGTAGTGCAGAGAGAAAAACAGTGCTCAAATTAAACTTTCGTTGTCAGCGGAAAAGTGACTGCTGCAGCGGAAGGGCTACCGCTGACAGCGGAAAACTTAATGTTGCAGCAGAAGGAGGGGAGTCAGAATACCCCTATTCTCTGAAGATGCAAACCGCTGTTAGCGAATTTTTGGCCGCTGCAACGGAAAGTAGAAGTTCAAAATTTTAGCTTCAGATGATTCCGCTGTCAGCGGATTTTTGATCCGCTGCAGCGAAATTCAACAATTTTGCACACTGACAATATTATTCAAAACTAGGGTTTTACCAATTTCAAAATTTTGACTTGAAATACATGTTGTAAGAACCCTATATCCCCTTAGGCAACAAGAAATAACTACCCCACAGATTGTAACTCATTGGTGAATCATGTTCAAGCATTAGGGCTTTAATAAATCAAATTTAAAAAGAAAGTTAAGAAAAACACACAAAAACTTGAAAAAACAACCTTCAACTAAAATCAATTAATGTGAACATACCACTGTTAGATGAAGATGTAGGATGTCTAGTTGTGAGAGAAGTGAAACTTGGATGCACAATGAATGTAATGAACTGTAACTACAGTGGTCTGGGATGCAAATGAGTGAAAAGGATAAAAGAAGGGGGACCCTCTATATTTATACTTACAAAATGGGGCCCAAAATGACTTATCAAGTGCGACAGCGGAATTTTACCGTTGACCGCGCTTTTAAGCATTTTGAATAGCTGGGCCTGGATGTTCTCCACTGTCAGCGCAATATTGCCGTTACAGCAAAATACAACCACTATCAGCGGAATTGTGTTCGCTGCCGTGGTGGTAAGGTTCAGAGAGCCTGATTTTAAGCTCATTCTCACCGCGTCCGTGGAATTTTTACGCAACAGCAGTTTTGTGACCGCGGAATAGTGACCGTGCAGCGGTTTTGATTAGTTAGCCCCCTTTTTCCAGACTTTGTTCCTACATTGTATTTATCAAATCCTACACCAACTTCACAAACAGGTTAGTTCAAGAAAAATCTACTCTAACAAAAAGAAATAAAAGAAAACACTTGGGTTGCCTCCCAAGAAGCGCCTGAGTTAACGTCGCAACACGACGCAAGTTACCGTGATCAAATGATTTCAACACAGCCACCACGTGGCTCTCTTCAAATTTCCCCAAGTAGTGTTTGACCCGATGCCCATTCACACGAAATATTTCACCATTCTTGTTCTTTAGATCAAGGGCACCAAAGGATGTAACCAACAACACCTCGAATGGATCACTCCACTTTGATTTGAGTTTGCCCGGAAAGAGACGAAGCCTTGAGTTGAAGAGTAAAACCAAGTCTCCCACTTTGAATTCCCGATCCTTAGCATACTTGTCATGCAAATACTTCATTTTCTCCTTGTACAAAGAAGAGCTTGCATAGGCATGGAATCTAAACTCATTAAGGTGATCAACACAAAGATTTGCAGCAGTGTCCCAATCCAAGTTAAACTTCTTCAAAGCCCAAAGTGCCTTGTGCTCCAACTCCACAGGTAGGTGGCATGATTTACCATACACCAACCAGTACGGGGACATACCTATTGGGGTTTTGAAGGAAGTCTTATACGCTTAAAGTGCATCATCAAACTTTCTAGACCAATCAGTCCTATTTGAATTCACGGTCTTGGACAAAATGTTCTTGATTTCCCGATTTGAAACTTCAACATGTCCACTATCTTGAGGATGGTAGGGAGTGGGCACTTTGTGATTTACCCCATACTTGGCAAAAAACAAATCAAAAGCTTGATTACAAAAATGAGATCCCCTATCAGGGTCCCGAATCGTGTGAAAATGTTCTTCTTGAGAAAACCAACCACACTTCGGGCTTCATTATTGGGAAAAGCCACGACCTCGACCCATTTTGAGACATAATCCACAGTCACGAGAATGTAGGTATTACCACACGATCTAACAAAAGGGCCCATGAAGTCAATGCCCCACACATCAAATATAGCAACCTCAAGGATCGTTGTGAGGGGCATTTCATCCTTCTTTGATATGCCGCCCGCTCTTTGACATTCGTCACACCTCTTTACTAATTCGCTTGCATATTTGTACAAAGTTGGCCAATAAAACCCGCAACTTAGAACTTTTGAAGTTGTCTTTGCCCCATTGTGATGACCACCGTAGGGCGAGGAGTGGCAGGAATAAAAAATGGACATTTGCTCTTCCTCGGAGACACATCTCCGAATGACTCCATCATGGCATATTTTGAATAAATACGGCCCATCCCAATAATAATCCAAGATGTCCTTTCTAAGCTTCTTCCTTTGGTTAGAAGAAAGCTCAAACGGGACAACACCGGTAACAAGAAAGTTGGCGATGTCCGCAAACCATGGAATGTCTTTCATAGAGACTGAGAGAAGCTGCTCATCTGGAAAGGCATCATTGATCTCAAGGCTATCATTTGGCCTTCCTTTCTCCTCCAACCGGGATAGATGATCGGCATCTTGATTTTCGCTCCCCTTTCTATCAACAATCTCTAGATCAAACTCTTGGAGCAATAGGACCCACCTCATAAGCCTAGATTTTGAGTCCTTCTTCATCATTAAGTACCATAGCGCCGCATGATCAGTGTGCACTATCACCTTGGAACCCATAAGGTAGGGTCTAAATTACTCAATTGCAAAATAATAGCCAACAATTCCTTTTATGTGATGGTATAGTTAACTTGGGCGGAATTCATGGTTTTTCTTGCATAATATACGGGGTGAAAATTTTTGTTCACCCATTGTCCCAAGACCGCACCCACCGCCACGTCACTTGAGTCACACATGAGATCAAAAGGGGAGCTCCAATTTGGTGCGGTGATAATTGGTGTGGTAGTTAACTTATGCTTCAACAACTCAAAGGCTTGCATACATTCCTCATTGAACTCAAGCTTGGCATATTTCTCCAATAGCTTGCATAGGGGATTTACCACTTTTGAAAAATCTTTAATGAATCTCCAATAAAATCCCGCATGCCTAAAGGAACTACGGACTCCCTTCACCGAGGTTGGACGAGGCAACTTGGAGAGAACCTCGATCTTTGCTTTATCCACTTCAATGCTATATTTTGAGATTTTATGGTCGAGGACTATGCTCTCCTCGACCACGAAATGACATTTTCCCCAATTCAATACAAGGTTGGTTTCTTCACATCGGGCGAGAACTTTATCAAGATTTTTCAAACACTACTCAAATGAGTCCCCGACCACGCTGAAGTCGTCCACGAACACCTTCAAGAAATCTTCAACCATATCCGTGAAAATTTCCATCATGCACCGATGGAATGTGGCGGGTGCATTGCACAAACCGAATGGCATCCTTGAAAAAGAAAATTTCCCGTAGGGACAGGTGAATGCTGTATTTTCCTGATCTTCTGGAGCTATCAAAATTTGGTTGTAGCCTGAATAACCGTCCAAGAAACAATAGAAATCTCTCCCAGCAAGTCTGTCAAGCATCTGGTCCAAGAATGGCAAAGGAAAGTGATCCTTTCGGGTCACCTTGTTCAATTTCCTGTAATCCATGCAAACCCTCCAACCAGTCACAGTTCGAGTGGGAATAAGCTCATTCTTGTCATTCTGCACCACTGTCATACCACCTTTTTTATGAACACACTAAACTGGAAAAGTCCAAGCACTATTAGAGATTGGGTAGATGAACCCAGCATCAAGCCACTTGATTATCTCCTTTTTGACCACCTCCTGCATTGCTTCATTCAACCTCCGTTGATGTTCTACGAAGGGATTTGCATCATCTTCAAGAATTATTTTGTGCATACAGAAAGCGGGGCTTATGCCCCGAATATAATCTAGAGTTCAACCTATGGCCTTCTTTCTCCTTTAGAGCACTTCAAGTGTAGAATCTACCTGCAATTGGGTTAGGCAAGAAGAAAGTATAACAGGTAAAGTACGAGAAGGACCCAAAAATTCATATCTGAGGTGTGATAGAAGGTGCTTCAACTCCAAATTTGGTGGCTCCTCAATTGAGGGCTTTGTCAAAGGAGTTTTTCGATTTTCAAAATCCAAAGATAGCTTGCAGGGTCCATAAGAATAAGAACCCATGCCTTGCAATGCATTGGTACACTCAATCAAGACATCCACCACAACATCATCATGATTCAATAAAATTGCTTCCATGGGATCCTCCACGTTGATCATTGAGCTTGTCTCATCAATTATCACCTCAGTGACTAGATCTATAAAAGAGAACACCTCCGTGCTATTTGGTTGCCTCATTGACTTGCAAGTGTGGAAAACGACCTTTTCATCGCCCACCCGAAAGGTGAGGTCACCGGACTCCACATCTACCAAGGCCTTCCCCATAGCTAAGAAAGGTCTACCCAAGATAATTGGTACTTCATAATAGACCTCACAATCCAATATCACAAAATCCGCGGGCAAGATGAATTTGTTGACCCGCACCAAAACATCATCAATGATTCCCAAAGGTCGCTTCATAGTTCGATCCGCCATTTGAAGTCGCATAGAAGTTGCTCTAGGTTGGCCAATTCCCAAGATATTAAAGACAGAATAAGGCATCAAATTGATACTAGCACCCAAGTCGCACAATGCCTTGGCAAAGTCAGCACTACCAATACTGCAAGGAATAGTGAATGCTCTGGGATCCTCTAGTTTGGGTGCCATTGAATGAACAATTGCACTCACTTGGTGGGTCACCTTGATTATCTCGCATTCCATGGATCACTTCTTTGTGATCAAGTCTTTCATAAACTTGGTATACTCGGGCATTTGTTCAAGAGCCTCAACTAATGGTACGTTGATAGACAAACTCTTCATCATTTATATGAATTTCTTGAACTAATTCTCATTCTTCTGCTTAGCCCATCTTTGAGGATATGGAGGAGGAGGCCTAGGCAATGGAGCCTTGGATTTTGGCACAGTCGGCTCGGGTATGTCAATTAAATGTTCCCTAGACGGGTTCACATCGTTTTGTGTTTCCTCCTAATTGTCATTGATGTCAATCCTCACTTCACTATTCACTGGCTCTTCAACCACATTTTCAACCTCAATAGGAACCTCATCATGTTGCAAGTCATCATCATCACTAACAACCCTATTTTTCCTTGAAGAGTTAGCATAACCACCTCGACCACTCCTTATGGTCACCGCCATTGCATGTCCGGTATTATCGTTGTTGTTCCCACCCTTAGGGTTTACCACCGTATCACTAGGTACTGCTCCCTTAGGGCGAGTGTTCAAGGCCTGTGATATTTGTCCCATTTGGACCTCAAGATTGCGGATTGAGGTAGTGTGGGAGGCAATTTGAGCATCCGAATTCGCATTCCGTTCCATCATTTGATTAAATATTTGCTCGATCTGACCCATGTCATTGCTTGAGGAACTTTGACCTTGTGATTGATACGGGGGTGGATTGTTGGGTTGTTGATACATCGGGGGAATTTGAAAGCCCGACCTCCGATTTCCAGTTCCACCCCAATTGATATTGTTGTTCCTGCTCCATTTATTGTTGTTGCCTCCCCATTGTTGATTGGTGTTCCCCCAGTTGCTTGAGTTGTTATTGTTGTTCCAATTACCTTGACTTTGATTGTTCCAGTTTTGGTTATTCCCTTGATTGTTCCTTTGCCCTTGAACATTATTGGCATACATTACATCTTTATTTTGCTCATCATAGGAATCCTCTTGATTGTACCCACTCACTCCTTGTTCTCATTGGTCATTATTGTTTTTCATTTGATTTCCACGAGGCCTTCGCTTGTTAACCAAAAACTTTACCCCTTCCATAGCATGAACATGCTTTGGCCCTTGTATTTTTTGAAGTCGCACCTTAGCAAGTTGATTCATTGTAGTGGTAAGCTCGGCGATGGCCTGTCCATGGTCCTGAAGCTCTTTATGGAGATTTATCACACTTGGATCACCCTGGGGAACATTAGCCCGACCTTGCCATACTGACGAAGTTTCAGCCATTTCATCTAGGATGTCACATGCCTCATTGTAAGATAGCTTCATAAAGTTTCCCCCAACGAGTTGGTTGACCACACACTGATTGGTAGTATTTATGCCCCGGTAGAAAGTCTGTGGTATCATGGCCTCGGTCATGTCATTGTCCGAGCATTCTTTGACCGTAGTTCTGTAGCGTTCCCAAATCTCGTGAAGGGGCTCATTCGGTTCTTGCTTAAATGCCAATATCTCATCTCTAAAAGCCGCCATGTGCCTAGGAGAGAAAAACTTGGCAATGAACTTATCCACCAACTCATCCCATGTTGAGATATAATGATTGGGGAGTCGTTCAAGCCAATCCAGTGCCTTCCCTCGGAGAGAGAAAGGAAATAATCTGAGCCGGAAGGCATCCTCTGATACATTGGTTTGCTTGCTCCCCTAACATGTGTCCACAAAGCTTTTAAGTGCTTGTAGGAATTTTGATGGGGAGCTTCCGTGAAATATCCTCGCTGCTCCAGAAGTGTCAACATGACATTAGTGATTTGAAAATTGTCCGCCCGGATTCTGGGTGGGACAATTGCACTGGCATACCCCTCGTTCGGAAGCACCCTAGGAGCAACTCTTGGAGGAGGCAGGGGAGGGTCTGGAATATTATCATTGACATTGGCATGTCGACCCCGTCCTTAAGCTTGAAGGATTTGATGCAACTCATCTTCCTCGTTATCATCTACCTCATCCCCCGGTATAATATTTGCCAGAGGATCGGCCATAAGTACATGTATTGATTGAAACACACAAGTTAACAAAAAGAAGGAAAGAAAAACAATCTACACCACTAATCAAATAGATAGTCAACACCGTTTTAACTCCCCGGCAACGGCGCCAAAAAGTGTTCTATGCCCACCTATACCACTATTAAGTAGCAAGGCAAGGTCGAAGCAGCTTTTACCCGACAGGGTCGGGATCGATATCCATAGGGAGTTATGCAATGGGAGTCAAGTTTCTACTTGATTTAGTGGTGTTTATTGCTTTTAATTGCTCTTCTAAACATGTTTGATTTTGTTTCTATACTAAATTTAGTTCTAGAGATTACTATTGTCAAACTAACTACAATGTTTTTGTGGGATTTTTATCAAGTGATTAAAGGCACTAGGGTTGCAACTTAATCTTAGGTGAGTATCTAATGGGGTCTAAAATCTAGGATAGATTTTGTGAATTATGGGCAAGTGACATAACCTCATACTAAATTACTCACCCAATACCTCTCGGTAATTTGGGTGACTTTGTCCGAATTGGCTTTCTCAAGCCCAATTGGGTGATTCAACAAATCAAATGAAATGGCTCAAGTCGGGTATCACTATCTCTAGTTTCTACCCTTTAATTGGGGCTATCAATCTCTTGAATTCACCCCAATACCTTGTTAGCCTATTTACATAGACTTGGGTCATCTCTCTCAAGAATAACCCTAGTAAAAAAGGCATGAATTAGTGTTTGCAACCACTAATTCAGTGAATTAAGAATGAAAGAGACTAAAAGCCACACACCCAATTACAAATTCATCCTAAAATAGAAGACCCATTAGTTACCAATACTAGGGTTGGGTCACAACCCTAGCTTGAGGGTCTAGCTATTCATTTTCATGCAAGAAATTAAGATAGAAGATAAAATTAAACCCATAGATGTTGATTACAAGAATAAAATCTAAGAAGTATGGTCTAAGCTAAAATTACTCAAAACGGAATAAAAGCACTATTCATGAGCTCACTACAATGTCTGATGAACTAAAAATGAGAAAAAGTTGTACTTAAAAAAGGCTGAAAACACTGGACAAAATTTCCCCTACGGAGATTTGGCTCCCAGTGGAATTCTAAACGTCCCAGCGGAATGACTTCAGCTGCAGCAGAATAACAAGCGCTACAGCATTTCTGGGACCTAGAAACTTTATGAATCATCATTCCGCTCCCAGTGGAAAACTGCAATGCTACAACGGTTCATGGAAGCGCGGCAGCGGAAATTCACCGCTGATCGTGCTATTGTGAGAAACCCAGGTTGGTGACTTTCTGATCTTTGAATTCCGCTCCCAGCGGATTGTTGAACGTTGCAGCAGCCATAGGGAGCTCTGTAGTGGAATTTTGGCGTGGACCGCGACTCAGAATGGCCTCAACACCCAACTCTCTAAAGTTTGAACCCGTGAAGCGGAGTGGCTTCCGTTGCAGCGGAGTGGCTTCCGTTGCAGCGGAATAGTAGCGCTCTCAACGCTTTCACTGGGTTTCTGGGGAGAGCAAGTTTTGCTCATGTTTGAGTTATCTTTAGTCAATATCGTCAATTTAACTCACATCCTGCAATTTAAACACCTTGCATTAAATTTCGGGAGTATCTTAATGCAATTTTACCTCAAAACCTAAGGAAACGAGAGTAAATAATAGGTGCAAATCCCTAGTTATCTAACTACGCCTGCATTTTTCTCGTCACTACTTCTCAATCTTTATTTATTGTTGTTACTTACTGATTTGGCGTACTCACGTTACTCCCTACACCTTGTGTGTAGATCCAGGCATTTCTGGACACGGTAGAGGTTGTTGATTATTCCTGACGCAGATTCTCAGAGATAGCAAGGTAGGTGCCTGGTGATCACAACCCTTCTTTTCTTACTCCTTATCTTCCCTTAGTTGTATTTCGTTATTTCTAGACTATGTTAGTCTTGATATTATCAGACGATTGTAGTAGTTTCTCATGACTAATGACACTCCGATGTCGGGATTCTTTTCCGTGCTTTTAATTTTGGTTTAACTCTTTTGCAAATGTTATATTATGAGTAGCTTTGAATTTATCTTTTGAAATGAAAATATCAATGTGTTTTTGGTAATGTGTCGGCTGACCTTGTACCATGACAGGCGTCATTACGACATGGTTAGTTTTGGGTCGTGACAACCACTATATGTTGACTTCAGTGTTCAAGTGAATGGAGAAGGAACTTCTTGTGATGACCTAAACGGTCATCCTGTGCTAACTTAGCTAGATCTGTATTTCGAGGCCCCGAAAGCCTCCGTTAATCTCACCTCGATATGCGCGCACAGCCCGGGCGTGTAGCCGGGAAGCTTTAATGTGAAAACTTGAAGAAAAACTAAAATTTCTATAATTAATTGACTTAAAGTTGACTTTGGTCAACATTTTTGGTAAACAGAGCCGGACCCGTGATTGGACGGTCTCGGAGGGTCTGTAGGAAAATATGGGACCCGAGCGTATGCCCGGAATCCAATTCCGAGGTCCCAGGACCGAGAAATGAATTTTTAAAGGAAATTATTTTCTGAAAAATATTCAAAATTTTGAAAATGAAACTTAATGAGAAAACTGCGTATCGGTCCCGTATTATGGTCCCGAAACCCGGAACAGGTCAAATATGATTATTATGCGTTGCCTGTAAAGTTTGGTGGAATTCCGGATAGAGTAGGTCGGTTCGGCGCATAGAAACCAAATCCTAAAACTTAAGAATTCCTAAGTTTGATTCTAGGGGTTTTGGAGTGGATTCGGAGTTTTAGCGGTGTTTAGGGCATTTCGAAGGGTCGAGTGAGTTCGTAATATGATTCGGGACTTGTTGGTATAATTGCACGGGGGCTCGGGTGGGCCCAGGGGCCTCCCGTACCCCGATCGGGGCCAAAAACCAGCACCATCAGCTGCTGGTGCACCAGGTCTGGTGTGACTGCATGTGCGATTCCGCTCCTACGGTTGCACCATCGCAGGTGCGGCTCAGAAGCCCCCACCCCATTCCACAGGTGCGGACCCTCCACCGCAGGCGCGACCTCGCAGGTGCGAGGTTTGTCCGCAGGCGCGCCTTCGCAGGTGCGATCCCCTCTTCACAGGTGCGGCCCCCAGCCTCCTTGGCCTTCATCGCAGGTGCGAACTTATGGTCGCGGGTGCGGTCCAATGGCCGCATGTGCGGAAATAGCTGAAGGCAAACTCCTAATTAATACGGGACTTAGGCTCATTTCCTCCATATTTCATCATCTTGGACGATTTTTGAGAGCTTTTCAAGAGGGGTTTCATCTACCAACTAAAAGGTAAGTGATCTTCCATTTCATATTAGCTTGTTACATCACTTTTTAGGTAGATTAACATCAAAATTATAGGTAAAATCATGGGTTAGAGCTAAGACCTAGGGTTGATGAATTCTTAGAAATTTCACTACTTTTCTACCATGAAACCTTAGGGAATTTACATATAAATGACCCTTAGGTTATGGGTGAGTGTTTTCTTCGAAAATTTTCGGAAAAACGAGCGTGTGGGCCCAGGGATGTATTTTGGAAATTCTTCAAGAATGAGGAATTATCCTAATTAGTGGTGTAATTTCCTACTGTTAAGCGTATATTGATATATTTAAGTAATATTTGGCTAGTTTCGAGTCCTTGAGCGACGAGTTTGGAGTTTCGGGCACTTTCTTGACCGGAGGAGTAGAATTCTACACGACGTGAGTCTCCTTTCCAACCTTGTAAGAGGGAATTGTACACATAGGTCATTGTATTGATTAAATGTCCTTATCTGCGGGGGCTACGCACGTACCAAGTGACGAGAGTCCGTGCGTAGTGACTACTATGCTTTTCGGGTAGTGTTAGGATTCACAAGCATGCTTTACTTGTCTTGTCTGTCTTTCCTTGCAAGTAACTGTGGTGAGTTATCACCTCTGAGGCATTATGGAAACGTTAGTGAATATCCTGCAAGCTTAAGTTATAGATTTTGCTACAAATGTGATACCGGAATTTCCTTCTTTAAAAGATAATTTTGATAGAATTGTGTATATTATGAGCACCCGAGTCACAGGCATGATTCATTAGCAGGGTAGCCTTACATTATGTCAATCGCGTCACATGATCGATTCGTGAGCGGGGTAATAGATGCATCTATGGTTCGGGTCGTTCGACCCTCGGCAGTGCACATGTAACTTATCGCGACGCTTCGGTCGTACGCTTCGGCATGCTATATGCTATTTACTTGTCTGAGAGTTTTATTTATGAATCATCAATTTTATCTGTCTGTCTTGGAAGGAATTTGGTGATCTTGTTCATATATTGTTGTAGTTGATGCGACGCCGGGGGTCTTACTTGGTTGTTTGACTGTTCCATGTGTACCTGCTTTCCATATTTATTGTACCTGAAACCTTATTGTCATAAACTAGTATTTTGACCTAGTGAGTAAAACGTCTACCTCTCGTTACTACTTCTTCGAGTTTAGACGGGATACTCACTGGGTAAATATTTAAATATATGTACTCATGCTACTCTTCTGTACTTAACTGTACAGGGTATGAGCCAGCTGCGTCCGGACACTATTCCGACGGCCATCGTTGAGGGTTTCCTTCTGCTGATTTCACGGTGAGCTGTTTTCCTTGGTGATCTTGGCAGCACTGTGGAGTTCCCCACATACTTTTGTCTTGTTGTCTTTTCCTATCAGACAACATTGTATTTATTAGCAGGGTTTTGTATAATCAGTCGCATGTTGACTCGTGACACTAGATTCTGGCACGTATATGGATTTCTTGATATTTTGGTAAAGATAAACAGATTCTACGCTATTTTTGGTTGTAAATTGCCTTGTGATTTCACTTAGAGATTGGTTTTAAAGGTTTTCTTATTAAAAAAATCACAAAAAGGGTTTTTATCAGTTAATCACGCAAGAAATCACACGGGTAGATAGATGTTGGCTTGCCCGACCCTGCCGTTGGGCGCCATCACGACCTGAGCGGAATTGGGTCGTGACACTTCTGATCATAATCCAGTTGAAATTGATTAGTTTTTAGGATGTGTATTGTGTTTTTCTATCTCTTTATTATCTTTTATTTTCATGTCTATGCTAGTTGTGCTTTTGATTTTCTATTGAACTATTGATGTTTTCAAATTTCATTTCATCATATTGGTCTTCTTTGCTATATCAGCTTTCATTTCTTCCGTATGAATCAATTTCAAAGACTATTCATTTTTGTTTTTGTTAAAAATCAATTCTTCAAGATGAATACTTAAATGAATTCAACCTTATTCTACCTACACACTACTAAATCGGTTGAGAAGCATAAATGCTTCATTGAGAAGTTAAATGGTTGCATGTGAATAGTTATTACATGGGGATTCAAAAATTGTAGTTATCAATATAATTGGTAACCGAACCACATAAATACAATTCACTAACTCAATTCAAACCAAACCAGAAGTTGCTTACCTCTCGGATTCTTTAGGCTAACTAGAATTATTACCGTGGTTAAATTATGAGAGGCGAAATATTTACTTGAGAAAATACCGTTAATATTGAATGAAATTAAGCATTCAATATTCTCAAACCAGATATTTCCACTACTTGTTGGATCAAGAGTTTATCAATAGAATTTTGGGTAAACAAAATGGATGCATTGAAAAATGTAAAGACTTCTTTGAGGAGTGTACAAGATTCATTGAAAATTGTGATTCAAATTAAATAAAAGAAGGAAGGAAATGAGACTCTTTCCTTCCTAAACCCTAACCCTAACCCTAGCTAAATTCAAACCATAACTCATACTATAAATAGAAGGAACCAGTTGATGAACCTCTTTATGGTTCTCCGGTTAACAACAACATCCTAAACCAAGATGTAAGAAACCAGTTGAAAAAGCTAAAGACTGAGGCAAACTTGTTGTTTCTTAGGATGACGCGTGAAATTGGCTCTGACTACGTGAAAAGGCTTCTACTTGATTCCTACCCTCTTACCTGCTGTTACGATATGTTGGAGGAATTGCTCGCTGACCAAAATGAAGATAACGATGCTCATGTTATTGTTATAAGCAGTGACACCGAAGCCGCCTCTAAGGCATCAAAATTTGTCAATCAAAAGACAGAGTAGAGTAAAAGATTGGTATTTTAAGTCGTTTTGTTATGCATGCCATGTTTGTAGCATGGTATGCTAAAAGGAATTATCTTCCAAATATTATTTGGAATATGTTAAAGATTATCAAGTAATCAATGAAAATGCTTATTTCGTATTTCTTTACCCACTGCTTCCCTTACTTTTGGTACCTTTTTTATACATGTTTTAAAATATTTTTGCTTCCTTTATCCTCTGGTTCCAAATATTATCGAGCCAAAAGCAATACGCATTTTTATGTATAAATATGGTCACTTTGCCTAACTATTATGAAGAAAACAATATGAAATTACCACTCTAATATTAAAAAAGAAATTAAGGAAGAATAGCAAGAATAAAAAAAACTAAACATGCTTCAAAGTAATTAATTACTCATATCATGAACTCGAACAGTGTCATGTAGATCCTTGAATGCATTTTCTTTTTTTCCGTTTTACCAATACCAAAAGAGAAATGAATCCTTCTCACACATATTTCATATTAAAAGTGAGAAACTAAAAGCAAATACTAATATTTTTTTATAAAATAATTTAACATTCAAATGCAGATTCATCACAAACACGGAGATACAAACATCTTAACCTCACTTGAACGTAAGTTTTTCTAGAGATTAAACTCAAACCATCACAAAATGAACTAAATCAACAAGAAATTAAACAAAAATTCAGGAGTCACAAAATGAACTAAACAAAAATAATTTTGAAATACAGATTAATACAAAATTAATGTACAAAATGCAGATTATTTTGTTGGAATACATTGCATGGAACATGATCGAAATGCTAAAAAAGTCATAAAATTCGAACTTCACAGACAATGAACAAAGTAAACATGAAATAATCCCAACTTCATACAATACTTGATATTCAAAATGAAAAACAAAGTCTTCATCTCTTGCACACCAAAGAAAAATAGCAAACACTTTTCTATTATAGGATAAAATAAGAACTAAAATTGACATAATTAGTTTGCAACATTTTCTGACAGCTTCAACCCAATAAATATTCCCGCTAAATATAACAGATGAAATAGCACTTGCTGCACTTTCATTTATTACCACTTCTTCACTTTCTTCAACGGCCGAGCTTGAAGATGACTCTTCCTGTGAACAATTTGATTTTTGAAATTTGTTGAAGGCTTCTAAGGTGTCACGGTCCAAATTCCATTATAGGTCATGATGGCGCCCAACACCGTTGTTAGGCAAGCCAACGCTAATAAACTAGTGAAATTCCCACTTTTAGTTAAACAACCCCAATATCTAACATTACTTAAATTTAAGCAATTAATAAATAATGGATTTTTAAGGCAACCCAAACGAAAACAACTAAAAGAATTCGTAACTATAGGAATACAACCCAAAAAAAGAATCAAGTCTACTAATATGTGCTAAGATCTAGTGTCACAAGTGTGTAGGCAACTAGTAGGATATAAAAAAGATGACTATCCTACTGTCTGGGATAGAATAGACAGAATACAACCAAAAAGAGAAACTTCGGCATGCTGCTGAACGGCTAGAATGGGGGCAGCTCACCGCGAAGTCTCAGTCCCAAATCAGGAATGCGCGCCTGGCGGATAACTAGATGCACCTGCCTCAGATCATGTACAATTAAGTATAGAAGCGTAGTATGAGTACATAAAAAATATGTACCTAGTAAGTACCTGTCACGACCCAAGTTTCCCTCCGTTGAGTATCGTGACGGCACCTAGTCTTAAGGAGTAGGTAAGCCTATTATTAACAAACATCAAATTATAGTACAAGAAACGATTAAGTGCTCTTTGAAATAAATCTCAACACTTTACACTTTTCTCAAAACCCGGTAAGTACAAGTCATAAGCTTTAAAGAAGTTACGAGAAAACTCCTAAAAATACCACTGTTCAGAAATAATTACAACAGTGCAAACAGAACATAAGAGGGTGACTACGAAACCGCGAACGCTGGAGCGGTTTTACCTTGAGTCTCCACAACGGCAACCGCGTTGCTAACTATCGATCAACCGTTATGCAAAATCTGGTATCTGCACAAAAATGTGCAAAAGTGTAGAATGATCACACCACAACGGTGCCCAGTAAGTATCAAGACTAACCTCGGTGAAGTAGTGACGAGGACTAGTCAGGACACCCACTGGTCTAATAAATCAAACAGACATAAATATGGGAATAACAAAATATGTCGTCTATCTAATAACCACACAATGTAATTTAACATATAACAAGTTCAAGCGAAAGAAAAGTATAGTAAAACACAACGAAACATCATAATAATACACAAGAGGATGGACGGGAACACAAACCGAAAACTAAAAACCACAATACGGTAAGAACAAGTAATAATTCACCACTGCAACAGTTTCCAAGTCAGGACTTAGCCAACAACCCCAATTGTTTCTTTTGGAAAATACTTCAAGTGTAAACCTTCACCCGTAAGTTTATAAAGCTTTGAATATAATCATTTCAAATAGAAAATATATATATATACACACACACACACACACACATTTTTAGAAAGAGAAATCTTCAAACATAGTTCCTTCAAAATAAATGCTTTTCAAACATCATTTTCTGCAAGACAAATGCTTTTCAATATACTCTTGAAATAGAAGTCGTTCAGACATAGTTTTCTTCAAGATAAATGTTTTTCAGCTATACTTTTCAATATATATATCTTTCGATCATAATCTCTTCAAGGTAAATCTACCGAAACTCCGTCCGTAGCTCAGAATTTTTCATGCAGTACAGGGGGATCTCCCGGAATACGTTCGTAGTCCCAAAATAAATATGCAGTGCTGGGGGATCTCCCGGAATATGCCCGTAGTCCCAAAGTAAATATGCAGTACAAGGGAAAAGATCCCGGAATACGTCTGTAGTCCCAATTTAAATATGTAATAAAGGGGGAAAGCTTCCGGAATACGTTCGTAGTCCAATTTAAATTTGCAGTACAGGGGGAAAACTCCCGGAATACGTTTGTAGTCCCAATTTAAATATGCAGTACAGGGGAAAAGCTCCCGAAATACGTCCATAGTCCCAATTTAAATATGCAATGCACCCAACAGAGAGGACAACTAGAACACGATAGAAATATCATACATTGCCACAACTAAGCACAAAAGCAACAAAAGACAGAATGCCAAGTGCGACGAGCAAATCAATACAAGAACTTAAATCACAAGAACGGTAAAACTCACTCATAAGAAGTAGCCACTGAAGGGAATGCCAAGCACAAAGAGAAAACAGTGTAACGAGGGGAAAACAAGCAAATATAGCAGCGATTCTCAATATTCAAGTTCACAACAAGAAGAAACCAAATCATCCCGGCAAGGGAGAACAGCTATAACCAATCTCGCTTAACAATTAGCTTCATAGAATAAAACTCAGCTTGAACAATGCTTAGTAATAGGACTCACCAAAGAGATACCACCAATATGGATGATTATCAAGCTAAACCTAAGTAGCACTTAAGGAAAAATCATATAAATCATAGTATGCGACTCACGGGCATGCTTGACATCAACGAATACATATTCCAATTACGGCTAAATAATTATAGGTCTAGATAATACTAATTCTAGTCAATTAGGCAGTTTATGAAGAAAATATAGCATGATGATAGGAGAAGTAAAATTCTTCAACCAAGTCAATAAAGATCAAACCGACCAAAAGGGAATCTAAAGCAAGTAATTCTAATTTAAGCAGGAAGAGATGAAACTAACAACCAGAAACTTAGTCATAATAATTACAAATTCATACATAGGGAATATAAGGACTTAAGAACCCTAAAAGGCCAAATTCATACAAAATATTCTGAGTACGCACTCGTCACCTCGCGTACACGGGCTACAATCAACATAGAAGACTCAATTCCTAAGGGGTAGTTCCTCCACACAAGGTTAGGCAAGATACTTACCTCGAAGACGACAACCCGGTACTCTAAAATGGACTTCTCGGGTGAAAAGACCCCCGGACTGCTCAAATCCAACTATAACAACTCCAAACACACACATAAATCATATAAGGTACTATTCCGAATAATAAAGTTTCAATCTTTACAAAAATATAAAAATTGCCCCAAAAGTCGAACCCCGGGCCCGCACCTCGGAACCCGACAAAAATTTACAAAAACCGAATACCCATTCCAATACGAGTTCAACCATATAAAAATTACCAAATTCCGATACCATTTCGTCCCTCAAATCATGAAATTTTGTTTTGAGAATTTTCTTCAAAATCCAACATTTTCTTCAACCCAAAACACAACTTAAACGATAAAAACAAAGATAAAATCATGGGATATATATAATTTCAGGTGAAAAATACTTACCCACTCGATTAGCGTGAAAATCCCCAAAAATCGCTCCTAAATCCGAAGTCCAAAACTCAAAATATGAAGAAAATGGCTAACCCTCGCTTAAATGAAATCTGCCAGGACTTCCGCACCTGCGACCAACTTAGCCGTATCTGCGAAACCGCAGGTGCGCGTGGCCTATCGCACCTACACCTCTTTCCGCTTCTACGCCCAAGAGTCCGCTCTTGTGGCGCTCGTACGTGCGCCTCAATACTCCGCACCTGCGGAGGCTGCCCAGTCCTCCTCCTTTCGCATCTGCGCACCCTTTTCCGCACCTGCGAAGCTCGCACCTGCGGTTCCCTATCCGCAGGTGCAGTCACACCAGAACAGCAACACTACCTGCATTTCCAAACTTCAAACTTCCCGTTAACCATCCTAAACCACCCCCGAGCTCCTCGGAACCTCAATAAATTACACCAATAGGTCACATACCAATACATGAACTTAGTCGAACCATTGGAACACCAAAAACAACATCAAAACATTGAATCAATCTCAGATTCAAGCCTAAGAATTTCTAAACTTCTAAAATTCGCCAACGACGCCGAAACTACCCAAACCACGTCTGAATGACCTAAAAAATTTCAGACAAGTACCAAATTACATCCCGTTGTTGTTCCAACTCTAGGAGTCACATTCCGACCCCAATATCCTAAAAGGTCAACTGTGGTCATACTTCTCCATTTTCTTACTTTCGCCAAATTACCTCAAATTACTCTACGGACCTCCAAAATCAATTCTGGACGTGCGCCTAAGTCCAAAATAATCATACAAAGCTATTGACATCACCCAAAACTCATTCTGAGGCGTTTACAAAAAAGTCAAGCCTCCTATCAACTTCCATCACTTAAACTTCCAAAATTGAAATTTTTCTACCAATTCAACTCCGGATTATCCGGTAACTTAATCCAACAACGCACGCATGTCGATATACGCAATGTGAAGCTGTTCAAGATCTTACGCCACCGAACAGAGCTTAAATCCTCAAAATGAATGGTCGGGTCGTTACATTCTTCCCCTCTTAAAACCAACGTTCGTCCTCGAACGTGCCAAGATTCACCCCGAACTCATCCAATTGCTGAATTCACACTTCCAACACACACCCGCGGGTGATCCCACGTTACCCCAACCTACATAAGCCTGATGGAACAGTCACAACTAAAATTGAGACTTCCTACCATCACCGATAAGCCTCATACCCCAATTTCTCACCTTTTACTCATTTCCAAAAGTCCCGATTCTAAATCCATATTCGGCATCACCCTCAACCAGCTGCATCAGCTCATGAATACACCTGTAAGGTAAGACCACACAATATGACACATCACACATATGCCCATAATAACACTTTTGATCACAATAGACGCCCGAAATCAACTCAGCATTGGCAATTAGTCCCATATATGAAAGAACTCTGTTTCAACCTCTCAGAGCACTGATGATGATGAAATAAACATGAGGACCCCATTATTAGACACTTGAATCACCAAGACACAACTAACACCACCGGGCACACACCCCGCAAGTTGAACTCAAGAAGCACATAATGATAATGACTGAATATGACAAGAGAAACACATAAGGAAACTATCAAACAAGCCCATAGGCACAACTCTCTATCAATACTGACTTACAAACGCAATATAACAAGGAAGAAGTAAAGCATTTGAACAAATCACAAGGATCCCATCCTGATAAAATTTCCACCGTGGTATTCAGCCTGGTCCAAACATATCGAATCACAAAATATCATGAGGACTTCGCCCTCAATTCTAAATCACATACTGAAAATATATCATACCAATTGAAATTCCCCACGAACTCATCTTGGTTGAAAAAATCATAACGCTCACTGAATTCACATCTCGATAGAGTATCAAATCACAACTCGTAAGAAAAATACTTAGGAAATTCACATTAAGCCTACCATGGTGATAACGACGACTCACTTCTAGTCTCACAACTCTCAATGATTAATGAAAACCAACGATAGACACGTGCTACCACTTTTAGAATCTCCCAACATGAGCAGACATGAAAAATAGAGTGAAAAGCATGAAACTCACTCATAATTGAAACAACAAACAAGGGAACTCGTCTCGATCAGCAGAAACAGAATGAAACACAAATGGTGCCCCTCTATAACACATCAAAACATGCATGTATGATAATATCTGGCGCAACGGCCTCCAGCTTACTAAACAAAATACAACAACGGGCCAGGTCTCCCCCTTTTGGGCCCCCTCTACTCACCTGAATACCCTGCTGTGATACGCCTGTCCGGGGCCTGGGACATTCTCTCACCATATGGCTGATATCTCCACACTCAAAACAACCTTTTTCCTGACATGGCTGTAGAAATTGAGCAACACGAGTACTCTGAGGCCCATGAGCACCTGAAACCCCATGCGAAACCGGTAATTCAGACATGGTACCCTGCTTCCATAATAAGGACCCGTAGATCTCTTCGGCCTATGTGGCCTCCTCGCTTCCTTGTACTCTTCTCCTGAACTCGTATGTCCTTTCTCTCCATGTCCTACATTCCCTCTAATCAGCGAGCTATCCCTACTGTCTGCTGAAATGAGACATTTGACTCCAACTCTCGAGTCATGTTGAACCGAACATCATGCCTGTTCCCCTCAATGAAATTACGGTCTCGCCCCCTAACTGAAACAACAAAGTGAGGTGCATATCTCGCCAACTCACAGAATCTGATGGCATGCTCAAATACTGACATAGTTCCTTGACGCAACTGCTCAAACTCTATGCGCCATGCCTCTCGGAGGGGCTGAGGCACAAACTCTCTCAAGAACATCTCTGAAAACTAACCCAATAAGTAAAGTTGATTCGGCCGGGCTACCCAATTCATATGCCCGCCACAACTGATAAGCCGCTCCGCTAAGCTGAGACGTGACAAAAACAACCCCGCTCATCTCCACAATACCTGTAGTCTGAAAAATGCAGTGACACCTCTCTAAGAAACCATGGGCATCATCGGTCTCCAATCCACTAAAAGATAGGAGGGTGGTACTTCCTGTACCTCTCAAGTCTAAGTTGTTTTTCCTCAGATGTTGCTGCCCTAACCACGGGCTGAACTGAAACCATATGATGTGCTGCCATGACACCTGGGACCTGACCATCATGATCTCGCTGCTCTGGAGTGTAGGCGGCGGGAGTCTGAACTCCTACCCCGATCCGTGAAGTAGTTGGTGCACTCGGAATCAATCCCGCCTGAGTCATTGTACCAATTATACATAGAAACTGCGCCCAAGTATCCTGAAGCCCGGAGGTAACAACAGGCACCTTCAGTAACTGTCCCCTCAACTGGAACAACTGGCGGCTCCTCAACGGCCGCTCTAGTAGATTCCCTAATTGCGGCATGTGCTCGTCGCCGACCTCTGCCTCTGCCCCTAGTGACATTTGTCTCGGGGGTACATCATCAAGAACCGTAGCCCGTATCCTCACCGTTGGTGAGAGAATGGAATGGTAATTTCAAACTTCAAGATCAATGAACTCGCACGATAGGAATGAAGGAAGTGAATTTGTACTAAAGGTTTTGTAGCCTCTCAAAGATAAGTATAGACGTCTCTGTACCGATCCGCAAGACTCTACTAAACCCGCTTATGACTTGTAGCACCTATGAACCTAGAGCTCTGATACCAACTTGTCACGACCCAATTTTCCCACCGTTGGGTATCGTGACGGCACCTAGTCTTAAGGACTAAGTAAGCCTATTAGTAACAAATATCAAATTATAGTACAAGAATCGATTAAGTGATTTTTGAAATAAATCTCAACACTTTACACTTTTCCCAAAACCCGGTAAGTACAAGTCATAAGCTTTAAAAAAGTAATTACAAGTCATAAGCTTTAGAGAAAACTCCTAAAAATACCACTGTTCAAAAATAATAACAACAGTTCAAACAGAACATAAGAGGGTGACTCCGAAACCGCGAACGCTGAACTTGAGTCTCCACAACAGCAACCGTGCTGCTAGCTATCGATAAACCGCTATGCAAAACCTGGTATCTGCACAAAAATGTGCAGAAGTGTAGAATAAGCACACCACAGCAGTGCCCAGTAAGTATCAAGACTAACCTCGGTGAAGTAGTGACGAGGACTAGTCAGGACACCCACTGGTCTAATAAATCAAACAGACATAAATATGGGAATAACAAAATATTCCATCTATCTAATAACTACACAATGTAATTTAACACATAACAATTTGAAGCGGAAGAAAAGTATAGTAAAATACAATGAAACATCATAATAATACACAAGAGGATGGACGAGAACACAACCCGAAAACTAAAAACCACAATACGGTAAGAACAAGTAATAATTCAGCACTGCAACAATTTCCACGTCAGGGTTGGATTACGACTCTCGAAGCTGGAGCAATTCTGTAATGTCCAATGTGACTTGTGTGCAAAATTTGAGGTATTAGACGTGATTTGATAGGTTTCGGCATCGTTTGTGGAAGTTTGAAGTTTCAATTTCTTAAAGTTTGATTGAGGTGAGATTCTTCGTTTAGATGTTGTTATGCGTGATTTGAGACCTCGAGTAGGTCCGTGTTATGTTATGGGACTTGTTGGTATGCTTGGACGTGGTCCCGAGGGACCCGGGCGTGTTTCAGATTGACTTCGGGCTATTTTTCCTTAATTTTACATTGTTGTGTTTGCTGCTTTTCCGGTGTTTTAGATGTGCTTCGCGATCACGGATGGAGCATTGCGTTCACGAAGGGTAATTTGTCCAGTGCAAAGGTTTTGTCTTCGCGTTTGCGATGGGTTGATGTTGTTTACTTCGCGTTCGCATATGAGGGATCGCGTTCGCATAGGGTTGAGCTGGGAGCTGGAGCTGGAGGATCTTCTTCATCGCGTTCACGAGGCTTGTGTCGTGTTCGCGTAGTTCTGTCTCAGTGCGTATCGCATTCGCGAGGCTTGTCTCGCGAACGCGTAGATCATTTTGGTGGCTGATATTTTTTGTTCATTGCGAACGCGATGGCTATCCCCCGTTCGCGAAAGAGGAAGCCTGGGCAGCTTTATAAAGTACTCTATTACAAGGGTTTCAGCCATTTTTGCATTTTTGGAGCTATGGAGCTCGTATTGAGGCGATTATTGATGCAATTTTCACCATATGAATTGGGGTAAGTGTTCTCTACTCGGTTTTGATTATATTTCATGAATCTATCTTCGATTTTAGCTATTGGATTATGGATTTAAAGAGGATAATGGGGGGGGTTTGGTCTAAAGTTTCATAATATGAATTTTTTTGAGTTTTGAACATCGATTTGGAGTCGGAATTGAGTGAAATTAGTATGGTTGGACTCGTAATTGAATGGGTTGTCAGATTTTATGAGTTTAATAGGGTTTCGAGGTGCGGGCCCGGGATGAGCTTTCGACCGATTTTGGGTTTTTGACTCAAGATTGATTTTTTCTGATTGGGATTGGCTCACTTGGCCTTGTTTGATGTATTTGAGTTGTTTTGGTTTAGTTTCGAGCCGTTCGAAGGTCGGAACACGCGTGATGGCATCTTTGGAGAATCGCTTGGCTTGCTCGGCATAGGTATTGGCTCATTCAAGGTAAGTAACTCTTCTAAACTTAGTGCTGAGGGTATGAAATTCGCATCACGTGTTATGTGATTGGTATTGAGGTGACGCACATGCTAGGTGATGGGCGTGTGGGCGTGCACCCTATGAATTGGGACTCTGTGGTTCCCATGGCACTGTATAGTGGTCCTATTTTGTCGTTATCTGTGTTTTTACTATGTGATAAAGTAATTGAGCTGTCAATCATGCTAGATATCATGTTTAGACTTTATGCCGATACTATTGAGACCCATAGTGGTCGTTTTTTGTTGTTATTTCACAGACTTCCTTGATATTTTGTACTCAGTCATGTTCATGAATTCATATCATATCTCAGTATCAATTGTTATTTAATGATACATCATATTCTTGCTGTTGGGATAGTTTCATAACATTGTGAGCCCGTGAGTGAGACTGAAGAGATTGATGATTGAGTGAGGTCGGGGCCTGGTTGTGAGGATATTGATACCATAGCACGTGAGTTGTCCGTACGGATCCAGATATTTATATTATGGAACGTGAGTTGTCCGTGCAGCATGTGAGTTGTCCGTGTGGATCCAGATATTGATATTGTGGCACGTGAGTTGTCGGTGCAACATGTGAGTTGTCCGTGAGATTATAGCGCTTGGGTTGTAAGATCCCCTCTGGAGTCTGAACACCCCCAGCGAGCGCAAACGACTATAAATGTGTGTGTGGATCGCGCTGCACGCCGCAACAGTTATTGTACATCACTGAGTGTCTGAGTGTGCTGAGCATTGAGCAGTGAGATTGAGTACTTTGAGAGTGTGAGTACATGATTCATCTTTGAGATACATGGCATTTGCATGCACTCATGAGATACAAGCATAGAATTTTTTTTCCTCATGCTATATAGTATCATGCCATCCATGACTTAATATACAAATTGATATGTGTGCTTAGAGAGGCATTTTATACTTGTTATTTGGAAAGAAAACGAAACATCTTATTTATTGTTGAAAGGATTTTTTTTAGGAAAGATCGCAGTTTTCAAACTTACCTGTATTTCGACATTTTTGACAAAAGATTTGAGTTCTCACTAAATTATTGGAAAGCATGCCTATTTTTCTGGAACTGTAAACGAGTTGAGCATTTTACTTCTGAGATACTCCTTTGTTATTTGTATTATGATGTTATGGATTGTTGTAGAATATCAGTATTGGACCCGACCTCGTGATAGCTCGTCACTACATTCAACCTAAGGTTAGGTTTGTTACTTACTCCGTACATGGGGTCAGTTGTAATGATACTACACTTCTGCACATTGCGTGCAAATGTTGGATCTAGTTGTTGTTGTGCTGGAGGGTTGCTGGATTTGAAGATGTACATGCGTCCATGTTGTAGCTGCCTCTGTTGTTCGGGGTAGCCTTAGATTAAATGGTGTTGTTTATGTACATTTCAAAAAGATTATGTATTTATTTTATTTCCGCTTTGTATACTCTATTCTTAGAAGCTCATGATTTGTACTACCAACACTTGGAGAATGTAACAGATTCAGATAATTTATTCTGTTTAATTGATTTGTTAGCAATTACTGAAATTTGGATAGTCATCAGTTGGCTTACCTAGCGGGTTAGGTTAGGTGCCATCACGACTAGCGGATTTTGGGTCGTGACACTACAGATGGTGCATTCCTAAAGCCTATCTTTGTTCCTTTGAAATGGATTCCTGCCCTTGCCGTGGAGTATGAGTTAATGTAGGCTTTAATCTCTTCTCTATCGGTATGACTCAAAGTAGTCGCTAGAAGGACTTGAACAATTTCAATTGTGGTATCGCCTAAGACCTCTGAATTGATTAGGACCACGACGACACCACCCGCATCCTTTATAGTTTGGCCTTGAGTAATTCCATCTCCCACACCATTATCACACACCACAATCTTGCCCTTAACATCAGTTTTTTTCAGCGATCCTGATAAACAAAATGCAGTCTCTTGATCTAAAAAGCTAGGGTATACCAAGGGAAATAAGGTATGAAAGTCTGTGGGATGAAAATCGATTCACTGTCATTTATGGGACCGAACCACATATATTCTCCAAACAATTAACAAAAGATAATTGGAAACTCATTGAATTCATCAAAAGTTGCGGTTAAATTCATGAGTTCTTGGGAAGGAGCCTCAGCTAAAGCCTATAAGGAATTGTGACGTCGTCCAAGTTAATAGTATTGCTAAGTTGAGAAAAATCTTTTGACTACATCCAAAAAAACATTCTTTATCTGACTATAACATTTGAGAAACGGAAGGTTCAAAAATACTCTTGTAGTATGCCTAATGTAGACGCATAATTTTTTACCCTCCCAGAGATTTTAGACATTTTAGCGTTTAATATTTAGTTTAGGTCTAATATCGTCATTTTAGCTAGTTTTAACTCTTTTACTTTATTTTAAGTACAAAATTAAAAAAATACAAAAAATGAGTTTAATTATAATATTTAATTAATTAAGTTTTAATTAATATTTTAGAATTATAAATTTTGTATCATTTTTAAAAGGAAGAGTAAGTTTTTGGATTGTAAAGTCCATTTTCTGGTCTTTGGCCCAATTTCAAAAGCCCATTCCCCTTAGCCCAATACCCACTAACCTAACCCTAAAACCTATATTTCTTCTTAAATACTACACCCTAACATTAGGAAGACTAGACATTAGACCCTTTAACAAAATATACACCCTACAACGGAACACCTTAGAAAAAAAACGTACATACCAAAAAAAGAGGTCTGCCCTAACCTCCGACAGCCGCCTCCTCCATCTTCAACCTCACACCAACGCCGACCACCCGTTCTTCAACTTGATCAACCAAACAACTCCCATCAGGACATTTTGAGAACCTTAGGAAAAACTATAGTTAACACCTTCAGACATCAGGGACGAAGAGGGTAACAAAAAAGAGTTGCCCGACCCTCCTCCCAACCAGTGCTGCCGCTCGCCGGCCAGACTGCCGCCTCCCTCCATCAAAACCAGCCCGTCCCAAGATCAACAGCAAACTCGCCGGAAATCGGGCACAAGAAAACTCGTTTTTTCAATTGTCACTTAAATTGGAAAAACTCCCTTATACCCTTCCGGGGTAGTAAAAATGAGGTGTGACAGCTCTAGCGACTCTGCTGGGGATTGAACCCAGAATCTCTGCTGTCACACCTTCTTTTTACTACTCCGTGAAGGGTATAAGTGAGTTTTTCCAATTTAAGTGACAATCGAAACAGGGTTATTTTACTTAAAATTCAGAGTCTCCACTTAGGATAGTTTATGGTGTCCCAAGTCACCGGTTTAAAATTTTGAATCGAGGAAGTTTGACTCTGTTTTACAATCCGCGAAACACAGAAATCCGGGTAAGGAATTCTGTTAACCCGGGAGAAGGTGTTAGGCATTCCCGGGTTCCGTGATTTTAGCATGGTTGCTCAACTATTATTATTGGCCTAATTATTTGATTATGCATTTTTAACTTATAGCCGCTTTTAGTATTTATAGAATTAATTTGAACAAATAGGGATATCTCACACTCGTTTGTTTTTGTGTACATTGCAAACCGCGCCACAAGAAATGCACCCGCGATTTATGACATATTATGTTTTAACATTAAACAAAGTTATGGCCGGGTCACATGAAATGTACGCCCGAATTTTGACTTACGGTATTATGCACATTGCGAATTATGTCACGGGAATCGTACCCACAATCCACAATATGTTTATTTTATTAAACTTAAATTGTGGTCGGGTCACATAAATGTAACCCCGAATTTTAGTAGTTAAGCGTATCATGACTATGCCACGGGAATCGTACCCATAATCACGACAACAAGAAAGATTATCTGGAGTCCAACATCAATGAATATTTTTAAACCAAAATGCATACCAATTTTAATTTACTAAAAATGATAATCCCCAATCACCAAAATTTCGAACAGATGCCGCTAAAGATTCTAAAACGATCCAATGATTTGCCACCTTAAATTATCTAACAATTAAAAAACATTTATTCCAGAACCAAGACTACACATATCACAATAGAAATTAAGACAATTTAAATGAAAACTAAGATATGATGTTCAAACAATCAAGAATCACCAACACGCTCACCAAGCTATTGTAACAAAAATGAAATAAGAATGAAAATTGAGAAGTGGACCTTTTATTGGGAAACGATTTCTCTTTAANAAATTAAGACAATTTAAATGAAAACTAAGATATGCTGTTCAAACAATCAAGAATCACAAATCAACCAACACGCTCACCAAGCTATTGTAACAAAAATGAAATAAGAATGAAAATTGAGAAGTGGACCTTTTATTGGGAAACGATTTCTCTTTAACACTTTGAATCGAGCATATGTCGACGCGAAGCGAGCAATCAGAAAATTGAACAAAGACCCAGAACAAACTGATTAATCTTTAACCGCAGACCCGACGACAACGACGAACTCGACGGACGTAACTCGAGGTTGTTTGGTGGTTGTTCGGCAGCGGTAACTGCTATGGTGGGTGGCTGCCGAAGGGCGTTTTCTTGTGCCCGATTTCCGACGAGTTTGTTGTTGATCTTGGGACGAGCTGGTTTTGATGGAGGGAGGCGGCAATCTGGCCGGCGAGCGGCAGCGCTGGTTGGGAGGAGGGTTGGGCGGCTCTTTTTTGTTACTCTCTTCGTCCCTGATGTCTGAAGGTGTTAGCTATAGTTTTTCCTAAGGTTCTCAAAATGTCCTGATGGGTGTTGTTTGGTTGATCAAGTTGAAGAACGGGTGGTCGGCGTTGGTGTGAGGTTGAAGATGGAAGAGGCGGCTGTGGGAGGTTAGGGCAGACCTCTTTTTTTGGTCTGTACGTTTTTTTTTCTAAGGTGTCCTGTTGTAGGGTGTATATTTTGTTAAAGGGTCTAATGTCTAGTCTTCCTAATGTTAGGGTGTAGTATTTAAGAGGAAGGAGTATAGGTTTTAGGGTTAGGTTAGTGGGTATTGGGCTAAGGGGAATGGGCTTTTGAAATTGGGCCAAAGACCAGAAAATGGACTTTACAACCCAAAAACTTACTCTTCCTTTTAAAAATGATACAAAATTTATAATTCTAAAATATTAATTAAAACTTAATTAATTAAATATTATAATTAAACTCATTTTTTGTATTTTTTTAATTTTGTACTTAAAATAAAGTAAAAAAGTTAAAACTAGCTAAAATGACGATATTAGGCCTAAACTAAATATTAAACGCTAAAATGTAAAAAATCTCTGGGAGGGCCAAAAATTACGCGTCTACACCCCCTTCATTATTACTTTAGCTCGAGAATGCCTTTACCGACGCATAGTTGGTCCATATATACCTTTTCAAAATGGAACCCCACCCAAACTAATTGAGAGTGCAAGCAACTTAAGTGATAGCCGTGATCGTCAAAAGATAAACGGCTTTTAATATATTTGACGACCAGGAAAGAGGTTGTTTTGAGTGTGGAGATATCAGCCAAAGTGAAGATCCACAAAATAACTTTAAATACAATGAAATAATTCAAGAAGTGTGCCCTGAAATACAAAGACAAAGTGAACATCCAGTGACTCGTTGACAAGTATTCCTTGTGTTAATCTGATAGAAATTGGACTCCTAACAACATACTTCTATGAAATCAGGATATCGACCCTTGAACAAAACCTCCCGAAATTTCACCTGTTCTAGTTAAGTATATCATATATGTGGCTTGTTGGTTCGCCTTGGTGAAGACAAGCCTAATAGGATCAACCATCGTATGAACTCCTGGAATTTGAGTAATGCTAACAACATAAAAGGAATTTGCATCACCAACATTTGTAACTTCATTGTATAGTTTTAATTATTTGCTTAAGTATAATGGAGAAAGAAGGATAGTTCAGCTTCGCATCAGATATGCTTGATATTGATAAATAGTTGACACTTTGATGCACAATGATCCCAATATCCTTTTCTGTGTAGCCAAGACCACACAGGTATTGAATGTAACTTGTGGGGTGAATATCATAAATAAGCCACGTGTTACTTGTTTTTGATGGATTTACCTGGCAAGCACCAATTGTGAGTACATCATCAAGAAGTTTTTTTATCAAGGAAGGACTGACCCTTGAGGTTGGATTGATCGGCCATGGTCATAATTCCGGATTTAATTGTTGTTGGCGACCAATCCGGATGTGCACTTTTGAGAAAAGTTGTAATGCCGCTTTGGTGGGGGCAATACATTGAGGTACCTGAGATGATGTTGAGTTCCATATATGTGCCTTTTTTATTCTCTGATGGGAAAGGCCATGCAGCAAGAATACTCAATCCAGGGCCAATAATGTCAGGTTTGAGTATGCCTGGACTAGCAGAGTTTGGACCTCTGGAGGAAAAAGATGCTACAGATGGTGCATTCCTAAAGCCTATCTTTGTTCCTTTGAATTGGATTCATGCCCTTTTCGTGGAGGATGAGTTAACGTAGGCTTTAATCTCTTCTCTATCAGCATGGCCTCTGAATTGATTACCATGGCGACACCACCCCGCATCCTTTACAGTTTGGCCTTGAGTAATTCCATCTCCCACACCATTATCACACACCACAATCTTGCCTTTAACATCAATTCTTTCCAGCGATCCTGATAAACAAAATGCGGCCTCTTGATCTAAAAAGTCAGGGTATACCAAGGGAAATAAGGTATGAAAGTCTGTAGGCTGAAAATCGATTCACTATCATTTATGGGACCGACCCACATATATTCTCCAAAAAAATTAACAAATGATAATTGGAAACTCATTGAATTCATTAAAAGTTGTGGTTAAATCATGGCTTCTTGGGAAAGAGCCACAACTAAAGCCTATGAGGAACTGTGAGGTCATCCTAGTTTATAGTATTGCGAAGTTGAGTAAAATCTTTTGACTACGTTCAAAAATCCGTCTATGCATATTAACCTGTTATAAAGTCGTCATTCTTTGCAAATAACCTTTTTAAAAATGATGTGGAATGCACGTATATTGCACATTTAATTTCTAAATTATTATTTTTTACATATAAAGTCTCGAAATAAGATGCACATATTATGCACGCACATTTACACTAGTTATTATTGCAATCAACCATCACAAGAAAAATAATTGAAATTTGAGATTGCAAGCATTCATATTTCAGACAATGATTTTTATTACTAGGGAAACTAATTAAGCTAGATCTCCTCTGATTTCATTAAAGATAGAAATTAAGAGTGCAAGCAGCTTAAGCAGTAGTCATGGCCTTCAAAAGATAAATGACTTTTAATATATTTGGACGATCAACCAATAAAATTACATCCGCTAGTCAAACATGCAAAAAATATACATTAAGATTACACTGGGACATCTGTCTGTCCCACCATGATAGTAAAATGCCACCTCCCTATGCAAATGGAAGGGGATATGCGAGTTTCACGAGAGATTTTTACACTTCTCATTTCAACTTCTATTTTATACCTTAAAATTATTTTTAAAATATGTATACTTTTATAAGTTCGTCATGATTTGCAAATAACTTTTTTAACAATTGATGTGGAATACACGTATATTGCAATTTGCACATTTAGTTCTAAATTATTTTTTTACATATAAAGTTTCTAAATAAGATGCACATGCTATGCACGTACCTTTAAACTAGTTATTATTAACCTTTTCTCTTTCACTCGCTCTCTACTAGATGGAGTATCCTCGTTACATGAATTTGATGTTTCTCCCTTATTTATTTGTTCAAATCCATAAAATTGAATTTAATGCTATCATTAAACATATATTATCGTAACTAAAATAATTATTTAAAAAAACCTCACCTTAATGATGTATTTGGATGAAAAAATGCACATGACTCATTGGTTAACCTCTTTAAGGGCATTGAATTTGGGTACTGATCGAGTAACAAATAAAAGAATAGCAATAGTAGTGTAGTTGGATATAGTGAGTAATAAGAGTTAAATAGCAATGAAACAAAATAAGTCTTGTGATCGATCATGTCATAATAGACAAGTAATTTTAACAGGGAAGGTAAAATTAGGTAGTTGAGAGCTAAACGTGTTCACTGCAGTAAGATAAGAAAGTCGGTCTCCAAAACATGAAGATTAGGTTTGTAATCATAAAGATGGTATATATTTTTGGGGACGAAGACGTCATCAAGTTCTCATTTTGGAAATTCGAATTGTCCTACCGTGAAGTATCTTTTGTTAGACATCAAATTTTCATTTTTGGGAATTTTGACACTATATTAAGTTCCAATCAATGTAGTTTAATTTGCAGTTTATAGAACATCTCGATAACTTTTCGCTATCTCTTTTCCGGAATCACGTACGAGTAATAAAGCCTAATTTCAATTATTTGAACAAATATAGAGTACTGGTTTTCTTCCTGAGTGACCATGCATGCCGGGACAACGCTATGTTGGCCTAAGGGTAGTCAACTGACCACCCTTTGTCAAAAAATTATATTACGTATAAAGTAAAATATTACTTGTTACTTCCTCCGGTCAAAATAAGTGATTTTTTACCTGTTTTCACGCAGATTAAGAAATTTACCTTTTAGCATTAACTGCCAATGAAATTTATCATATTAACCTTTACTATTCCACATAAATATTCCTAACACATCCTCCAACACTATTTACTCAAAGGGCAATGTAGAAAAAAAATAATTAATTCATTTTTGAAATCTGAAAAAATCACTTATTTTGGACCACAAGAAAAATGCCAAAAAATCACTTATTTTGGACCGGATGGAGTATTGATTATAAATAGACTTTGAACATCCTAGCATAGCCCACTGACAAAGGGTGTTCAAAATTTGAACACCTTTATTGAATTACCTGATTTCACCACTGCATGCATGCATATAATACTCCCTATTCAACTCTATAAGTGATTATACTATATATTATCCATACATTACTACATAACCACGCATTTCCCATATAGATGCATATATGTATCCTATATGCGAGTCTAATCATGAACGTTACTTTTCATTAGCACACTTTTGTCTAATTTGGTATGTAAATACACTAATCCTCGTATAGGATAAGAGGTAAGGCCAACTAGACAAGTCCCCCTGTTTTTTTTGTATCTATAATTATTAAAAGGATAAAAGATATTGTATAGCCGCTCTTAAAATACTAGTCGAAAAAATATTTTTTTTAATATATACATTTTGTATGTTATACTCCCTCAGTCCAATAAGTAATTTTTTGGTTGTTCTCACACATATTAGGAAATTCACCTTTTAACGTTAATTAGGAATGGTGACCATATTAACCTTTACTATCTTAACACTCACTCCAACATTATTTATTCCAAGGACAATGCAGGAAAAAAGATTAATTCATTCTTGAAATATGAAAAAAGCACTTATTTTGGACTACAAAAAAAAAAAGTTAAAAAATCACTTATTGTGTACCAGAGGAAGTAATTACATTAGAATTAGGTTCGAAATAGGAATTAATGGCAAATTCTTGGTAAAAAAGTCTAATGGTTTTCATGATAAAGTACTCATAAATAAATGGCAAATCTCTCGTATAGAAGCAGACGCTGCTACAACAACAACAACCCAGGAAAATTCTATTAGTGGGGACTGGGGAGGGTAGAGTGTACGCATATCTTACCCCCACCCCAGAGGGAGTAGAGAGGCTATTTCCGGGAGACCCTCGGCTCATAGACAATAGATCTGTGACAACAAAACCCGAAACATAATATCAGCAACGTGAGAGACTGCAAATAAATGGAAAAACAGTAACACAAATATTATGCAAAAGTGTGAAACACAACATAAATCGGTAGCAGTGCTAGACAAAACACTATCATACTCGTCGGTACAAAGAGGGAAACCGAGACAAAGAGGAAAACTGCTCGACTACTCTTTAACCTACAACCCTAATGCTTGACCTTCACACCTTCCTATCAAGAGCCATGTCCTCGGAAATCTGGAGTCACGCCATGTCTTGTCTGATCACCTCGCTCCAATACTTCTTGGACCGCCCTCTACCTCTTTTCATACCTGTCAAAGTCAATCGTTCATGCCTCCTAACCAGGGCATCTAGGCTTCTCCTATGCACGTGTACGAACCATCTAAGTCGCACTTCCCGCATCTTGTTGTCCACCGGAGCCACGCCCACCCCTCTCCTGAATATCTTCATTCCTAATCTTATCCAGCCTAGTGTGCCCACACATCCATCTCAACATCCTCATTTCTGTTACTTTCATCTTCTGGATATGTGAATTCTTGACTGGCCAACACTCAGCCCCATACAACATCGCCGGTCTAACCACCGCTCTATCGAACTTACCTTTGAGTTTCGTGGCACATTCTTGTCACACAGGACTCCAGACGCTAACCTCCATTTCATCCACCCCACCCCAATATGGTGTGTAACATCCCCGTCGATTTCCTATCTCCCTGGATAATTGACCCTAAGTACTTAAAACTTTCTCTCTTGAGGATGACCTGTGAGTCAAGCCTGACTTCCACATCCGCTTCCCCCGTCACGTTGCTGAACTTACATTCTACATATTCCGTCTTACTCCTACTCAACTTGAAACCTTTAGACTCCAGGGCCTGCCTCCCTACCTCCAAACTCTCATTAACGCCGCCTCGCGTCTCATCAAACAGAACTATATCATTAGCGAACAACACACACCATGGCACCTCTCCTTGGATATGATGTGTTAGTGCATCCATCGTCAGGAAAAATAAAAACGGATTGAGTGCAGATCCTTGGTGTAACCCCATAACCATTAAAAAAAGGCTCTGAATCATCTCTCATAGTCCTAATCCAAGCCATAACTCCATCGTACATATTCTTTCATCGTCCTAATAGAAGCAGACGCTAGTTCTCATGTTAACCAATAGACATTTATGACTGCTTTGGGAAGCAAAAGCGACCAGAACAGTGCAGATGAAAACCAAGAAAATGTGAGGACCTCAATGATAAAAACGAGATAAAAGAATTTCAAAATGAGCTATCAAAGTTAAATAATGGCTAGCAATTTTAAACTCAAGTACTGAAATGCCAACTCCATAATTAAGAATCACTTATCAGTACAATATCGTAACTTGTGTAGCAATCAAAACAAGAAGGCAAAAAGGTAAAAACACAAAGGAATTTAAGAACAAATGGTTTAAATTTTACTGCAAATATTTGTACACACCTAAGACCTATAAAAAGAATATGCTTAGAAGTTACTCTCCAAGTCCAAATTAAGTGATTTTTTTATTATTTTCACACAAATTAAGAAATTTACCTTTTAATATTAATTAACAATAAAATTGACCATATTAATTTTTACTATCTCTTCACATAAACACTCCTAACACATACTCCAACACTATTTATTCCAAGAGCAATGTGAAAAAAAATAATTACTCATTCTTGAAATTTTAAAAAATCACTTATTTTGGACCACAAAAAAAGGGTCAAAAAGTCACTTATTATGGACCGGAGGGAGTAATGAATAAGTGATCATTGACACCCTCCGGTCCAAAATAAGTGATTTTTTGGTTGCTTTCACGCATATTAAGGAATTCACCTTTTAACATTAATTAATAATGAAATTGACTATATTAATATTTACTACCTATTCACATAACACTCCTAACACATACTCAAACACTATTTACTTCAAAGGTAATGTAGGAAAAAAATAATTTATTTATTTTTAAAATCTGAAAAAATCACTTATTTTGAATCATAAAAAATAAGCCAAAAAATCACTTATTGTAAACGGAAGAAGTAATGTTTTATTGTGAACTTGAATGTTTTAGTATAGGCTACAGCAATTTGGTTTTTGAAGATAAATTTGTCAATAAATGAAGATAAAACATATGATAGTGGATCGGAAAAACCATTTAATGCACTATCAATTTCCAACACCAACATCCAATCGATGATATCGAGGTACCCAAATGTCCCGATCACGATATAAATAACAAAGTAAATTCTTATCAAAATGTGTTATTTAAGTCAAATTAATTCGATTGATAGCTTGTTAGGCCAAACTTTTTTTTAGGTAAAAGTATTTTTTGATCAAATTTTTTTGGAGCAAAAAGTATTTTTGGGAAGAAGCAGAAGTAATTTTTGAGAATCATAAAAAATAATTTTTTCCCAAAAGCATAAGCAGAAGCAATTTGATTTTTCTTCTTACCAAAAATACCCTTAACAAAATATATTATATATCAAAATAAACCTTAAACCTAATACTCAGAATATAAATGTATAAATATTTCTTATTATTTTTAGGATAACTTTCTAATATACAGTGACTTCATGGGTGAATGTTTTTATATTTGTTGTGATTTTTAAATATTTAACTTATATTAAAAGAATTAAGTATTTTTAAATTTTATTTCATATATTACTTAACTAAAATTAAAATATTTAATTATTGTCCGTAATAACAAAATTTTGAGATTATCTATTAAAATATAATATTAACTATTAAATAAATATATCCATGTCCTTATTCGTAATTTGATACTTAAAAGCACTTTCTGAAAAGCTTGGCCAAACACAAATTATTTACTCAAAAGTATTCTTTCAGATTGATTAGCCAAACACAAATTGCTTCTCTCCAAAAGAATAAAGTACTTCTTTCAAAAACACTTTTCAATATAAGTTAATTTCTCTAATTAGGCCAAACAAGCTATTACCATGTCTAAATGATCTGATTGAGTGAAAATATTTAATCATGTTATGCAATAGAAATGTAGGTACAAATACATGTCATGCATTTATTTATTTTCATTTTTTAGACAATATTTGTTTTTTTCTTTAACGACCAGAAGCGCACAACTGTACTAATTAAAGGTTGACATGTTTAATAGAATATGGCAGTTAAACAACTCAATCCAAATATCCGCAGTCTTGCTCACCAATCAAATCAGCGTGATTTTAAACTATACGAAATACTACTACTTATTTAGAGAATACTAATAATAAATTTTATAAGCTCGAAAAGAAACTGTAAATGGTAGTTAGTAAGGGAGACGAATCCAGGTTTTAAATCTACTATTTTTTGTATTTTTAGTGATTTTTTATATATAAATTTTACTCCGCGTCAAAAGTTATGAGTTCAGTTGAACCCTGTGATACTACTGCATCCGCCACTGGTTAGTACCACCTACCAATGATCAAGTTTGGCTAATAGTTGGGTAGTTTATTAGGTTGGATGATAGTTGTAATCAAAGCCGGATCCAGAATTAAACTTTATGAGTTCAATAGTTAAGACTCTTAGCATTGAACTTATTATATTTTAAAATTTATGCGTTTATACCTACCATTTGTTGCATTAGAAATTTTTTATGTATAAATTTATGTTTAATGTCAAAAGTTTTGAGTTACTCTCTCCGGTTCACAATAAGTGACCATTTTACTTTTAGCACGCCCATTAAGAAAGTACTAAATTCTATACAAAACTACCTATTATGACTAAACTACCCCTAATTAACTATTTAATGTGAGAAGTAAGAAAACTTTTTAGGGATATGTACATAAGGGTTATTTTGTAAAAACAAATTGAATTATTTCTTGATTATATAAATGAACACTTATTTTGAACCAAAATAAAAAAATAAACTGATCACTTATTGTGAACCGGAGGGAGTAATGAATACGACATTGCTACTCTAACGTCCACCATTGGGCGTAATATAGCAAAAGAAAAGTTGATTGCTATGAATTGAGTCCATTACTCAAATGATCACTCAACTATCCCAAATTATCTCCTAAGTCACTTTACTTTCGTTTGTAACAACAAAGTCACTGCCTATTTCACTCAGAAGGTCACTCAACTAGATTTTTCAAATTTTGGATTTCCAAATACCTATTTTACCCTCTAAATTATAGCAACATTTATCTTCTTTTTATTTTTTTTAACTTTTTAATATTATGATTTTTCCGTTTTAATTTATATTATGGACTTACCTATAGAATAAATAAATATTATTTATAAATTAAAAAAATAAAAAGTATTTAAGTATATATAATGCTGGAATGATAAAACAATGAGCATAGTAAAACTAATTAATTAGAATAATTTGTTAGTAATAATAATTTTATTATTAACAACAAAAATTCAAAAAATTATTTGCACAACTCATAATGAAAGAAAATAAAGGTTGTAAAATATATATTCCTTGCACGTAAAACTTATTATTTAAATAAAAGTATTTTATAATATACATTATATATTCTTGAAAATTATGCTCAATTATATTATATATATATTCCATGCACGACTTAACATAGTATATTTTATCCTATACAGATAGTCCCCCTACTTCCGCTGACATAACTTTGTGTCGTCGGAAAGTTGGCAGAAACATAATTATATAGTTGAGCACAATTTTCAAGAATATATAATTTATATTATAAAAATACCCTTATTTAAATAATTCTTTTTATATTACGTGCAAGGAATAGATATTTTGCAACCTTTATTTTTTTTCATTCTGAAATGTGTAAATAAATTTTTGAATTTTTATTGTTAATACTAAAATTGTTATTACTAACAAATTATTTTAATTAATTTCTTTTACTATGCTCATTATTTTGTCATTCCAACATTATATATACTTAAATACTTTTTATTTTTTAATTTATAAATAATATTTATTTATTCTATAGGTAAGTCCATAATATAAATTAAAAAGGGGAAATGATAATATTAAACAGTTTTAAAAAATAAAAAGAAGATAAATGTTATAATTTAGAGGGTAAAATAGGTATTTGGTAATCCAAATTTTAAAAAATCTAGTAGAGAGACCTTCTGAGTGCAATAGACATAGTTCAGTGACTTTGTTATTACAAACGAAAGTAAAATTACTTTAGAAAATAATTTGGGATAGTTGAGCGGCAGTTTGAGTAATGGACTCCTATGAATTATAGAAAAAAAGACGAAGAAGAAATAGTAACACCGGAAAAATAATTTGTATGAATTGATTGCCAAATAAATGTTCTAATTGACCGTTTGGTACATTCTCTGAATTCGAGATTTAAACTTTATCAATGCGAATTTATTTTATTTAAATTATCTAATTTATTGAAGTTCAGAATTTTTTATTTATATTTTTGGTGATTTTTTTTAACTCATAAGTCATAACTCACAAATATGTGATTCCTCAATATTTTGGAAAAATAAAGTTCCTCAATACGTGTGCATACATTTATATCAGGTAGTTGTAAACAAAAATGTCGTTCCATTCCACCCACGTAATCTCACACTACACGATCTATTTCTCTTTTCTAATTTTTTTTATTTGTTTGGTTCTTTGTCTCTTTTTAGTTTGTCCAATTTCTTCTTTCATTTTCATAGGCCCTGGTCCTGAAATCCAAGATTCAGAATAACTTGTCCAGGTGTACTGATTGAACAAACCTGATTCGGAGTCAACCCGACCCAATTGATCCAAATATGGGGCTGCCGGAGATGGAATCAATGGCGTCGGCGATCGGAGTATCAGTACCGGTGCTCCGTTTCTTGCTTTGTTTCGTCGCCACCATTCCGGTGAGCTTCCTCCACCGATTTGTCCCTAGCGCCGTCGGTAGGCACCTCTACGCCGCCGTTACCGGCGCTGTTCTATCGTACCTGTCATTTGGTTTCTCCTCAAATCTTCATTTCTTTGGGCCTATGCTTCTTGGTTATGCTTCCATGGTTCTCTCTCGCCGTTACTGCGGGATCATCACTTTCTTCGCTGCGTTTGGATATCTTATTGGATGGTACATTACATTCCCATTCATAAAGCTCTTTCTTTTTTTCTGAGAAAAAAGTTACTCCATTCATTCCAATTTATGTAATGGTGTTTGATTGCTCGTGAAGTTTAAGATAAAAAAGAAAGAATTTGAGATTTGTGGTCTAGAACAAGTAATAAACATTTATGTAAGTATAAATGGTAAGATTAGAAGTTTAAAGTTAATTGTTTCAAAATATAGAATATGTTTTTTTTTGACAGACTAAAATAGAAAGAGTATCACATACAATGAATCAACTTTTTTTTTTGGCTACAAGCTCTTTCCATGGCCATGGCTTAATGGTTAAGGCGTGGGGAAGAACCAGTCGACTAGCTGGAATTCCCACTATATTGGGGCCGTTTGGTTCACATAGTAGTAGTTATGCATTTTGTTCGATTAAGTTACTATTTACTCAACTGGTTATGTTGTTTGGATTGTTAATACAATGATCAAGGTATCAGTTATTCCATGTGGTATTCAGCATAATACCTAGATTAAGGTATAAGTTATACTAGAATAAATATGCCAACCAAACACAAGATAAATATAGATTTTGTACTGGGATAATTTTTCTTGATCCGTCCAACTGAACAGCGTCCGTCTGTCCTAAACTTGGTGGAGACAGTGGACTGATTTATCCATCAACTGTGTTTGTAGGTTGTAATTGGATGGTGAATTATAGCCTTTTTGGCCAAGGTTTTTATTGGGCCAAAAGTGATTTTTTTGGGCAAAAAATTGAGGTGTTTGGCCAAGCTTTTAGAAGGAAAATAACACTTTTCTGAGAAGCACTTTTGAGAAAAATACACTTACAAGCAATTTTCAAAAGCTTGGCCAAACACTAATTACTGCTCAAGAGTATTTTTTAAATTAATTAGCTAAACACAAACCGATTCTCACCAAAAGTACTTTTTTGAAAAGCACTTCTCAAAATAAACAAGTTTTGGAAGCTTGGCCAAACATGCTATTAATTTAGGTGTACATAGGACCATTATTAATATGAAGGAAAAGATCCTACGATGGTTTCGTTGTTGGAGTTTGTTTCATTGGTTGGTAACCTTTGAAGCAATCGGATTTAAAATCTGGAAAGCTGTGAAATTTGGGAGTTTTTGTGTCAAAAATTCGATTTTTAATCTGAGTTAAGGTGTCAGGTTCTGTCCCTACTTATCTTTTACCTAGTTGTTTTAGCACTCATCTAGGATGGCATATTGTTTACATTGGAATTTTATTCCAAGTTCATGTAAATGTGAGGGATGGCTCTTTGTAAATTGATTCAAATAATACAACTTACAAGGAAAGTTTCTCGTATAATGGAAAGTAGAGATTTGTCATAGTTGCTCCATTGGAAAACTGACCACCTACCACCCCCCCCCCCAAATTCAGTTTTGCATTTTAAAAGTAACTCTGATGGAAACTTCTAAATTTCCATTAAGATATTTGACAGTTATTTGGTACAACCTGCAGCCATGTATACTACATGAGTGGAGATGAATGGAAGGAAGGAGGAATTGATGCTACGGGTAAGCACGGGCTCGATCTTTGTCCTTGCCTCGTTTCTATTCAATGTAATAAACTAATAATATATACAAATCATGCTCTTGACCCTATTTCATTGATGTGTTAAGTACATATATTTTTATACAACCCAGCAGATGCATTCTGATTTAGCTGGAAATTTACTTATTAAGAGAACCGAAGTAGATTTATGGGTCAATTACTACACCTGCCCCCCAGTTTTTAAAAATAAAGTCAGTGTTTCATGAAGCATATAAATACCTCTCATATCAAATGTTCAATTTGGACTATGTCAAAATTTGCCACGCTTGATGAGAATGCTCTTCATTCAGTAACATGGAAACCAATTGTAAACAAAATTGCATGTTCTTAAAACTAAACAAAATCACAGAGACGGAAGTAGGCTCAGCCATACATTGATTGAGGTGGAACTGATGCAGCCATAATTGGACAAAACTAGGTCTATTTATCATTTGTTAAACATGAAAGGCTTATCTAAACATTCTGACGGGTTAGATTTACGCATCTGTAAGCATCTGGATATCCCCCCCCCCCCTACCCCCCTCTCAGTTTCCTGGAGGTGGTCTAAGTAATTTACTTGGAGTCTCCTTCTGCGATGAGGTCAGGACTTTGGTGGTTTCCATCATTAAGATCTTCTAACTCCTAAGTTCAAAACAATCGATATTCAGTGGCAAGATGATAGGCACAAATTAGGAGTGGCAGTGAGCTGATTTATTGCATATTGGATGAAAATATTAGACCGTACGAGGAGCAATGGCTGTTTTGTTATATGATTACATTTCTGAATGGTGTATTGTTATATTGTTCAGATTGTTCTTATTGGTAGACTACCCACAGTTGTGTACTTCACTTCTCGTGTTTCTAGACTTCTTAGCTAATCCAAAATGATGATGTTATTTTCTCCAAATTTTCAGGAGCTCTAATGGTCATAACGCTGAAAATAATCTCATGTGTGATTAATTACCAAGATGGATTGTTGAAGGAAGAAGATTTGCGTGACGCTCAGAAGAAAAATCGTCTGCTCAAATTGCCATCGTTACTTGAGTACGTTGGTTACTGTCTCTGTTGTGGAAGTCATTTTGCAGGTCCAGTGTATGAGATGAAGGATTACCTTGACTGGACAGAGAGAAAAGGAGTAAGTTAATATCATCATTGTATTGTTTCCTGCATGTTGAATTTTGTCGCAACTACTTCATCAAAAGAAGTCCCACTGCAGCTAATAAACTCAATCCTTCTTCCTTTCAGATCTGGAAACCTTCAGAGAAAGGAAATCCCTCACCTTTAGGGTCAACTTTAAGGGCTCTTCTTCAAGCTGCTATTTGTATGGGGTTGTATCTCTACCTGGTGCCTCTTTTTCCACTTTCCAGGTTCACTGATCCATTATACCAAGAATGGGGTTTCTTCAAACGGTTGGGTTACCAATATATGGCTTGCTTTACCGCCCGGTGGAAATATTATTTTATTTGGTCAATTTCTGAAGCTGCTATCATCATATCCGGACTAGGGTTCAGCGGTTGGACAAACTCTTCTTCACCAAAACCACGTTGGGACCGTGCCAAAAATGTTGATGTATTGGGTGTTGAGTTAGCAAAGAGCTCGGTTCAGTTACCACTTGTATGGAACATTCAAGTCAGCACATGGCTGCGCCACTGTAAGTGAATCTCTCTCCTAGTCATTTGCAAGCCAATCACACGCTTCAGTATTGTAAAGCTGTTAGACTAGTAGAACCATCTTGTCTACTGGTAAGAATGTAATTACTTGTTGAGATGTTCTTTAGTTACGTCTATTCACCATCATGGTAGACATTGATGCAGGCAAGTTATTCATTTCTAATGTGAATAAACTTTGCAGTATTTTGAGACTGATTATTCACGTAACGTCATACATCTTCTAAATGACACTTCAATCGTGGCAAACAATGAAGTTTGGTAGTTTATCCCGTTATACTAATTTACATTGTTGGTAGAATAGTAGTTTGACTTTTGAGGCAATAGTGCGTGCAGCTAGTATGGATTCACTATTCACGTCATGTCATGTGAATACAATCTGATCTCTAATCATTTTACATATTTGCTCTGCAGATGTATATGAGAGGCTCATACAGAAAGGAAGGAAGCCTGGTTTCTTCCAGTTGCTAGCTACCCAGACTGTCAGTGCTGTATGGCATGTAAGTGGATACTTTAGCGCCAGATAGGCATGCAAATTGACATATTGTACTGTGAAAAATTCATCATAATATATACATAACCTTTATTGATGTATTATCTAACTGTATCTAGCACAAATAACTGATTATGTCAATTGAGGCATGATAATCTGCTAGGAAAGTGCTTTACAGATAGTTTTACTATTTAGGAGTTATTTCTTGTTCAGATTATCAACTGATATACTGTGTGTCGTAATCATTTGTGTGGTTGCTCCTGCCACGGGAAAATAGGCTTAAGAACTTTTTGCGTGTATTATTTACCTGCAGTGTTCCTATCTAGTTACTAATGGTGGGAAGGCTTTGATCCCGTGGACTTAGTAGTTCCCCTTTATGTACCCATAAATTTCTGTATAGTCTACCATCCTTACATACTGGAAATCTTTTCTTGCGCATGCCAAAAAATCCAGCTAGGATATGAGTGTGCCAACAGGAGTAATTGGTTTTACTGTAAAACATTTGATTCGGCTAGGGGATTATCCTTGTGTGTCCGTTGAGAATCTTTCTCTACATTAGTTTTTACGGAAAAGGTCCAAATATGCCCGTGAACTATTTGAAATAGGACAAATATGTCCGTCGTTAATAGTTTGGCCCAAATATGCCCAAACCGTTCAATAGTTGTGCAAATTTGCCCCTTTTTTAACGGAAATAGTATTTTTTTTTCTTTTTTTAATTAATTATAATCAAAATATTTTTTTTCTAAAGCAATTTTTCTAAAAGTTTTTTTTTACTAAAAACTGAAGAAAAAAAAGGGAAATATTTTTTTTCCCGTTTTTACAAAAGAACTGAAAAATATTTTCTAAAACAATGTTTTTGTAAAAACAGAAATAAAATCTAAAAAGCAATTTTCTAAAGCAATGTTTTTGTAAAAACTGGAAAAAAAAACTGAATTTATTTTTACTGAAAAAACGAAAAAAAATTGCTTTAAAAAAACTGAAAAATTATTTTCTAAAACAATAATTTTTGTAAATTCTAGAAAAAAAACTGATAAAGCGGTAAAAACTGGAAAAAACTGAATTTTTTTAAAACTAAAACCTGATAAAAAGAAAATATTTGTTTTTTTTCAGTTTTACAAAAACATTGCTTTTCAATTTTTTTTTTACAAAAACAATTGTTTTAGAAATTAGTTTTTAATTTTTTTTTAAGCGATATTTTTCTAAAAACTGGAAAAAAATATTTTGATTTTAATTAATTAAAAAAAGAAAAGAAAAAATAATGTTTCCGTTACAAAAAGGGCAAATTTGCACAACTATTTGTCCTATTTCAAATAGTTCACGGGCATATTTGTCATGGTGTAGGTCCTATGTAAAACCAATCGAGTTGAATCTGTAGTGTACCATTCACAACTTCTGGTCCAATTGGTCGTGGATTCTGATAGCCTATGTTGAATTGCTATAATTTCCTTTGATTACTTTCCGCTAATAAGTTATCTTGTCTATATCCCTCTACTTTATATGCTTTGTAGTCTTTTCACCTCTACTTCAGTATTCATCGGCCGTTTTTTGGTGTCTCAAAATTATTGTTTTATTTTTAAGAAAGGACATTTCTGATATTTCCCAGGTGAGATACAAGCTCTTGAATTTTATCTTTTGCTGCCATTCATATATCTTACTAAAAAGCTTATTGATCTTGACTGGAGTATTCACATCCTCCCTTCTCTTCCTAAGCAATTTGCACTTCTTCAATTCTTTAACACCACTGCATGCTTACCTGTTGTCAATTTTAAGAAAAATGAGCTCCCAATCTTTTATGCTTCTGAATACTAGTTTCTTAGTTCTTAAACTTAAGTAATTTCAAAAGGCAGGCTATGGAACCCTTTCTCTCTTTTCTTTTCTTTTTTTGTAAATTTTGTTTTTAATAAAACGGTGTCAGAACCAACTTGTGTTCATCATCTAATCCACCATGGTCTGCTACTTCAGAACCATTTTTTTATACACAATGCTTTTGATTGACATTTTGAGTTCTCACGTTAATTCAAAGATTGGCTTGAAACTTGATAAAATACTTTATGCTCTTCTGAAGTGTTTTCTGTCATTGCACCCTCTTCTTATCGTCCGTTATTTTGTGTGTTGTGTACCTAATGGTATAATTTTCCGTGTTACATTACAGGGATTGTATCCTGGGTACATCATTTTCTTTGTACAGTCCGCTTTGATGATTGCAGGATCAAGAGGTATTTAACTTGCACACACTCGATCAGATGCATTTAACTTTGGTTGTCTTTTTGCTAATGTTGTTTTGTCTATGAACAGTCATTTACAGATGGCAGCAAGCTGCTACTGGTACCCTGTTTGAGAAGATACTGGTATTGATGAACTTTGCATACACACTTCTGGTTCTAAACTATTCCGCTGTTGGTTTCATGGTTAGTCACATATTTGTTGGAAGTGATGTTTACTCTAAAGCTAATTGTATTCGACAGAGGCTGATCATGGTGTTCTTTCATGTGTTACAGGTATTAAGCCTACATGAAACCCTTACTGCATATGGAAGTGTATACTATGTTGGAACAATTGTACCAGTTGTACTCATCCTGCTTAGTAAAGTAGTTAAGCCTCCAAAACCTGCAACATCTAAAGCTAGGAAAGTAGAGTGAGTCCGAGGCAGTTTCTTGAGATTGTTGCTTAGATTTCATTTTGACTAGTACTCTGTTCTGATAGCTGGACAGCACTTAATTTGAGCAGAACAGGAGAAGTGGCATTATTCCTCCAATTAACTGGCCACTAAAAGTCATGTATTCAACTGTATAATTATTGGGGAAATCTTGGCCACAAGAATCGATAAATGATTGTTTTTGCTACAATCTAATCAAGTTCTGTTCTTGCATTCAATGTTCATAACCACTTTCTTGTGTGTTGGCTGTGTACCTTTCCCGTGAGAGTCTTCATATGAAACAACAAAGCTACTATTTATCCCAAAAGAAAAAGAAACAACATACTCTTTGCCCCTGTTCCCCTTTCTTGCAGCAGAAGGTGTGGGGTTGAAGCAGTGGGGAAATAGACAGAAAAGTAATGCTATGATACCTCTTTTCTCCTGTGATGTTCCTTCCAAAATGTGATATCTCCTATCTAAGTGACTGGAAAAACAAGCTTGGGAAAGCTTTTATGCTTATGGTTAGTGTGTGTTTGTAGGATACCTAAAGATGTTGATTTCAGGATTAGTTGGATGACATTCTACAATCGTTGATTTGAAGTTTCATGCTGAAATATTTTAACAATTGTTTCGATGTTATTCACATTTTTGGTAGGGATAATTGCTTGTTATTTTCTTTTGGGACTTTAGATTCAAGCACTGCTTGCAGCCTGCAGGCTTTGTAGTATTGAATCTTCCACAATTGTCTAATAGAGTTTGGTAAGGAGATGTAGAAATATTAGTTTAACAATGGAGAGGACAGCTGATGCAAATACTATGCTCCAGTTAGAACTGAAATGCTAGTGTTTCAAAATGCAGCCTCCCTTTGGTTTCTACATTTCTTGTCTTGCAATCTGCTTAGTCATTTTACATTCTTGTATGGTTGAGCCATTGAGGCGGAATTGCTATTAGTACCATTATGACATAGAAGTTAGTGAAGGGGAGCCTTGGCGTTACTGGTGAAGTTGTTGCCATGTGGCTAGGAAGTCACGGGGTCGAGCCGTGGAAACAAAGACTTGCAGAAATGCAGGGTAAGGCTGCCTGCAATAGACCCTTGTGGTCCGGCCCTTTCTCGGACCCCGCTCGTAGCGGGAGCTTAGTGCACCGGACTTCCCTATAACATAGAAGTTAGGACTATAGTAAAGTTGACTTCAGATCTCTTGTTGCTATTCGAAACTCTAGTAATTCATCAACTTTGACATATTTCATGAAGTACATCATCTCTTTCAATACCATTGATGAGTGGAGCATTGTAGGACCTTCAGCTCCAGTAAGTTGCTTGAGTTGTGTTTTTTTAATAATGTATTTAGGCAGCTGGATTCTTGACTTTGTGGCCATATCAGCTCTGATGAAATGCCAGAAAGGCATGTTATCCTGGACCACCCTTAGCTAAAACAGCTTGAGAGTTGTGTGAATGAAACTATAAAGATTAAATATAAAGCTTCTGATAATGCATGCATTTTTCTCATCTATTTGTTACTCCATATGCCTACTGTAGAGAGATGAACTGGCTTTAGCCCCACTTTTCTTTGATAATCCTTTTTGAAAACATGGACTGCTTGTTCAAGGATAAGGCTGAAAAGGCCTAAACAGTGATTTTTCTTTTTTATGCATTCTACTCCTGGAATTATTTTGCTCTTGGATTAGGCATGTCACTCTTATGCCACCAATTTGTAGCCCCCACTTCATTATGTTTATGCCTGCAGGCCCATTCATAGTACAGATTTTGATCACACCCTCAAAGATAGCCATTCTTATACATTATTCTATAGTAACATCAACTTTGTTTCTACCATCTAGGGGTGTAATGGGATGGTTGAAATCTCTTCACCTTTGATCAAAGTTGAGAATGGAGAACTTTTAAGCTATGTTGCTCGGATTCTTCGAAAATGTTGTCGGGTGTATGTCGGATTCTCCAAAAGCAGTGTATATTTGAAGAATCCGACATGGGTGCGACAGTATTTTGGAGAGCGCTTTTAAATACGGATCCATTCACCCCTTTATTGGGTCTACCTGACGCGAATCCTGTGTTAGTACCGAATGGTTAAACAAGGAAATAAAGTTGTCTTACAATATACAGTGTTTATACATGACTAGCATACATGTAGTTTGTTGTTACACACTAATTCATGATTTTACAAGAATACAGTTATTGTTGACAAAAGACATGTCATAATATGGTTGTGTTTTAACTTATTATTGAACCAATGAAACAAAAGCTGATTGCCATATGGAGAAGAAACAAGACATTTATGTAGGTTCCAGGTAGATAGGTACTTTACCAAGTAGTTCACTTGCTATGTTTTGCTGAAGAAACAAAATGATGTCTGCACTTCAGAACTGACTACTAACAAACTGGATGGGCAATATAGCTCATTGGATGCAGATTTGTCCAAGGACTAACTGACCCAAAGAAAGCTGGCCATTTTTGTTTTCCTTTTCCACATTCTGCCAATGCAGCCAATTCATGGACCCCTTGTTCTTCTTTATCTTTTTCCATTGTTTTCTTCAGTATTTCATTTTTTTCTTGCTCTTAAATTTTGGGTCCTCAATTATTTTGTGCTTGTGATTTTCTTCCCAAAAGCTCTACATGTGATGTTATGAACATATAAACATGTGATTTAGTAAAATAGAACCTGAGTAGGGCCTCTTCCTTGTTGATAAGTTTGCCTCCACTCTACTAAAATGTTGGGATTCTTTTTTGAGTTACCAAAAAAAATTGGAAAAAGGTTTTACATCTAACAAGATCTTTTACTTTAATTTTATGGTTTATAATATTTGTTTGGCAAATAAAGAAAGATACAGTAATGAACCCAAAAAAGATATCATTTTTGAAGTTAAAAGTCTTGATTGTTTTTGTCCATAACATAGCATCATCAATTTTCTAATTTTGATTCATTACTTTTTATCTTCTAACTTGCTACTTCTGCAAAAGATTAATAATTTCTTTGCTCATGAAAGTGAAGATTCTCTATTCATTTCCCTCACCTAGAGATCATTCTAACAACTTTCTTGCATGCTTGTAGGAGAAAAAGGGTTTGGAACTAAAATCTTTTTCACAATTTACTATTGCTTCAAGGGATTGCTTTCCTTACTATTGGCAACAGGTCCACCAAGTTGGTAAAAATTATACTTAATCTTGGAAAGAGAAAACAAATTTTTTTTTTGTCCTAGAAAATACACCAATATTAAAGATGATGGTTGTTTCAAAAAAATCCTTCGGGAACCCTTTTTTCTCCGAGACTAAGCTAGAATAACAGATTCGTGAGTAAGAGCGTATTTTGATTCAACAATAATCATTTTTACAAATCGTTCGAGACCCCTATTTTCTCGAAGATAACCTGGTTGAGCTAGAACAACATAATTCATGAGCAAGAGTGTATTTCACAGCTGATTCAACAAAATGTCATTTTCTTGGAAAATTTCATATGAGCTTGTTCTTTCTTTTAATCTACTATAAAGGTTCCTGAGTACTTCTATATTGAACCTAGTTGTTTTTTGCCCCTCCCCCTCTCAAATCCCAAAATACTTCAAATTGAAATAGTAGAGAAAAGTTTGGCTAAATCCATGTAGGCGATAGCAAGGTTTTGCTGAAATTATGTGATTTGTCGATACTCCCTCCGGCCCAAAATAAGTGATTTTTTGGATGTTTTCACACAGATTAAGAAATTCACCTTTTAGCATTAATTAGCAATGAAATTGACCATATTAACCTTTACTATCTCACATAAATACTCCTAACACATATTCCAACACTATTTACTCCAAGGACAATGTAGGAAAAAATAATTAATTCTTTCTTGAAATCTGAAAAAATCACTTATTTTGGACCACAAAAAAAGCTAAAAAATCACTTATTTTGGAGCGGAAAGAGTATCAATTTACAATTATTTGCATACAAAACATAGCAAAAAGTGTTAATTAGGGACATATGAATGGACAAGAAATTACATGGATAACGAAATTATGTACTCAAGCAAAGAATCAGTCAATATCAAAAGCTAAAGCTATTCTTCTCAAGTCTCTTTCCAGGAAAAAGAAAACAAATAAAAAGATAACACTTGGCATTTTGACCCCCTTATTTTAATTAATTAACATATTTTCAATATGGACACTAGGATATCAATCTCATTATTAATTTATAAACCAAACCTCCACCTCTTTTCTTTTGCCCATATAAAATAAAAATTTACCCTTGAATCACTATAATTCTTTTATAAAAGGGGTCTTTCAATTCTTATTTAAAAAAAAAAAGGAAACTAAAATTATATTCTTATTTTATATCCTAACATCCATATATTCCCTTCTACCTCACTTCTCACCCACCCCAATAGCCATTCATTCTTTTTCTTTCTTCTTCTATTCTTATCACTCCACATTTAAGTTTCTATAATATCATTATCACATTATTTCTGAAATTTCTTTTTTATTTTTAATTTTTTTAATTTTGACTCAAGCACAAAGATAAAAGCCAAGAGTTTTTATCATAAAAACCAGTTTGGTGTTTCTTGATTAGTTACAAGGATTTTCTGTCATAGGAACATAACATTATTGTTGTGCTTCTGACATTGTGGGTCAGAATCTTTGTGGTTCTTTCTTTTCTTCATTCATGGGGTTGTTCTTAGCTTAGCAGACAAGCACTTTAATTTTTTTTTTATTTTTTTTTTCAAAGAAAAAACCATTTTTCATCAACTTTTGACATTTCTTGAGGAAAGTTGTCAACATAAATTCCATTCATTATCACAACAAAAAAATTTCAGTATGAGCAAAGACTTGTTGAGAATGAAGACTAAATCAAATAAGCCAAATGGGAATGGACTTTCATCTTCAGGATGGGAGATGAGGCCAGGAGGAATGTTAGTACAGCAAAGAAGTTCTGATTCTTATCAAAGTTCCATTACAATTCCAACCATTAAACTCAAAGTCAAATATGGTTCATCTTATCATGAAGTCAAAATCAGTTCACAAGCAACTTTTGGTAATTTACCTTCATTTACTTTATTTTTTATTGACTCGAGGGTCTGCCGGAAACCACCTTTCTATCTTCTCAAAATATTAGGGTAAAGTCTGCATACATGTTACCCTCCCCAGAATAAAGTCTGCATACATGTTACCCTCCCCAGAACGAACTTGTGGGATTACAGTGAGCTTGTTGATGTTGTCGTCGTCGTCGTCTTACTTTGTTAGAAAAAAAAGTAGCCTGGTGCACTAAGCTTCGACTATGCGCGGGGTTCAAGGAAGGGCTGGATCACAAGAGTCTATTGTACGCAGTCTTACCCTATATTTCTGCTAGAGGCTATTTCCATGACTCGAACATGTGACCTCCTGATCACGTGACATCAACTTTACTAGTTACTTTTCTTATTATGCATTTTTCCATTCATCTCTCAAAAGGGTTGTCATAAAATGAGGAATCTTGAATTTTACAGGGGAATTGAAGAAAATGCTAGCAGGTCAAACTGGATTACATCCTGAAGATCAGAAAATATTTTACAAGGAAAAAGAAAGAGATTCAAGAGGTTTTCTTGATGTCGCTGGTTTAAAAGATGGATCAAAACTTGTACTAACTGAGGATGAGATTAGCAAAGAAAAGAGGTTTCTTGAATCAAGAAGAAATGCAAAAATGGAGAATGCATCAAAGGAAATCACAGCAATTAGACTTGACATTGATAAACTTGCTAAACAGGTAACAATAATTCTATCTTCTAAATTACTATATTTTTTTTCTCTTAATTTTTCATTTCAAGGGATTTTGATTATTGGTTTATATGTTTATGTAGGTTGCTAATGTTGAAATGGACATTCATGGTGGCAAGAAAGTAACAGAAACTTTGATATTGAGTTTGATTGAATTGTTGATGACACAATTGATCAAATTAGATGGAATTACTGCTGATGGTGATCTCAAATTGCAGAGAAGAATGCAGGTATACATACATTCAATCAGTGGCGAAGTCATAAAATCCAATAAGTGTCAAAATCTATTTTTTTTTAAAATAATAACAAATATTAATATTTTATTCTATACATAATATAATTTTTCGACGAATGGTGTTCAATTGAATACCCTTCGCCGCTGCATTCAACTCAATCACAAGATAATGCATCTTTCTTTTTCTTTAAAAGTGATTAACATTATCTTTGTTGGATGAATCTTCCAAAAGATTAGTATATTGAGATTTAACATTTTGTAATATAAAATCTGCCTTTTTTTCTAGTCACTGATTCAACTTTTTATAAACGGACGGTATTCTGTAGTTATCTTTTAAGTGATATGATAATATAAAAATTATTTTATACTTGTTAAATTCTTTTGCTAAATTACTAAATATTGTTTTTGTTGATAAATTGTAGGTGAAAAGGGTGCAAAAATACATAGAGACACTAGACATGTTAAAAATAAGAAATTCAGCCCTTGGAAATCACAATGACAAAGTGCAAATGCACCACAAAAATGGAATATTCACAGGGCAAATGCAAAAATCCATGTATTATAATCAAGAACAAAGGAAGAGGGTTAGTTTTGCTGATCAGAGAAATCCAGGGCCAGTTGTGGTTACAACAAAATGGGAAACTTTCTAAAATTGATAAGAAAAGTCCAAAGAATATTAGTGTGTACTTTGAAATGATGTCAAATTGCATATTTTAGAGTGGCTTTGGTGGAAAGGGTATAAAGTTAGGGGGCACATAAATAAATTTTGGTATATAGATTCATTGCCTTCAATGTTTCTCTATTTATATTTTGACCCCAGTTTCTTGGGTTAAAAGATAATATGGTGATTTCTTATGTGGCCTTTGAATCCTAAGTTGTATAAATGTATATATATGCCAGCACTTGGTGGATATAGATAAGTTTATGGTTTTACTTGAATTTCTTATTTCATAAAATGATTACAAATTTAGCACTTATAAAGTTGGTTTTTGTTACTCTATTTATAGGAGTACGATGGTCAAACTAATTAATTTTCGTTGTTAATTCGGACATAAATTTTTTAAAAGCCACATAATGGTTATATCAAAAAAAATCTATCAAACTCAGAGGCGGAGCCCGTGTATTGTGCGTTCGACAGAATCCAATAGTTTGACTCAAATCATATATTTCGATAAAAAATCCATTTAATATGTATAAATAACCGAGCCAATAGTTTTGGTTCAAATCATATATTTCGATAAAAAATTCATTTAATATGTATAAATAATGGAACCAATAATTTTGGCTCAAATCATATATTTCGATTTAAAAAATCATTTAATATATATAAATAATTTATCTAGAGCTCAATAAGCCGCCTTTTTTGTAATCAGAACCCATAAACTTAAAAATTCTAACTCCGCCTCGGATCTAGTGGGTGCAATTGTTGTTTTCTATACCTCCTCTTCACACAACTATTTCCTGTATCTTTCAGTGCTTTAATTCCTTTTCATTTTGCCATCCAAATTCAATGTGATTTTGGGACCATTTTGCCAACAAAAAATTTGCTTTTTGGCGTATGTGGAATTTTTTTTTTTGATTAGATGCCATTTAATGAAGATATGATTATAAGTTAGTTGGAAGCATAAAGATCTAATGTTTGTTGTATCATGTATGGTTGCAAAAGGTAATTAATTAAAATTAAAGTTAAGCCGAAAGAATAACCTTTTGGTAATATTTAATTATTATCGCTAACTAATCTTTCCAAAATGATAAAAAGTGTAGCATTGACTTTGGAGGACATGGTAATGATCATTAATGGGGTTGTTTAATAGGTTGGATTCCACTTTGTTATTTATTTATTTATTTATTTATTTCAACTATATTTTTGTTTATTAAGTCTCAGAGCTTGAACAGACAAACAATAATACTACTAGTAAATAAACTAAAAAATAAAATAAAATAAAATAAAAAAGAACTTTCAAAGCAGGCCGTTGTCAATGTGATTCTTTTTTGCTCTTGATGATATCATAAGCAGTATTTGTCATAAGATTTAGGTGAATTTCAAATCCTTCATCATTGAAAAGTATTTCCAAATGAAAGTTTCATTTCATCAACTTAATCATAAAATTGATTAAACCTACTCATCAACAACAAAAGAACACTAGGTGATTTTTTTCTATCCGCAAAGTTATCTGATATTTATGTTGCTGGGAGGTAGCAGATACTCAATAAAATTATTTGGTACGCACAAACTGACTCGAACACCGTCATCACACAAAAAAAAAAAGGTTAAACCTAGAGGTATCATTTCAGCACTGAGAAGAGCAAACTAAGGGGATAGGTAAGATATAAGGTTATAGGCACTCAATCATAAGCTAACAAATGAGTTTTTTTTTTTTTTTATGTAAGAATCAAAATTCTGAAAATTGGCAACAGTTGACTCAGTGGCGGATCAAAGGGCGTCAAATGACATCGCTTCGTTTGAAAATTACATTGTATTGTTAGATAAATTTTTTATTTTATGTATCTTCACTATATATTTGACTCCCCTTGATTATTTGGTATATTAATTTCTTATATTTTTGACATCCCTTAGTGAAAATCCTGGTTTCGCCACTGCAATTAAGGTAAATAATAAATGAGAATCAAGGACAAAACAATGTGCTAATGATCAAGAAGAAAGCCAACGTGAAAGCAGACAAGAATCATGCTATATAGTATATCACAAACAGAAAGAATCTTTTACATTCATTTTATTGAAATGCTTTGCCCCAACAAATGAGGTACCTTGGATTATGAACTAAAATGTGGTATAAATCGGTTTTATTTGATTTTGTTCTTCTTTTAGCAATTAGAACTAAAAAAGAATCATTAATAAGTAGAGGAAACTCGTATTATTAGGCATATCCAAACATGGTTTTCTAAGTTAGCTTCGAACAAATTAAAGAAAAGAGAAGTGGAACAACCGCACAAGTCGTTCTTATTCCTTTTTTTCAAAAAGGCAGTTTAGTTTATAAAGTATTCCGTATTCATACATGATAATAGGTCAAATTCACGTAGTTCGTGTATATTTATACTCCAACTTAATGATGCTTCATTGTCTTAGGAATGTCAAATGATGTTAAAATGACTCTAATTTTTGATTTCATACTTCACAGGAGCAAAATGCGCTTATGAGGATCTAGGATGGTGTTTGGAGCCAAATTGAAGGAGAAAGGCCCCTTGGAGTCTTTAGCGTGTGAAACGAAGGAAGAAAATTGCTAGAACAGATTAGAAGTCCACTAGCGCGCCAACTAGCGCGGTCGCGCTAGTCCAGATGCCAGGGACAGAATGAAACCCCATTAGCACGGTCTTAGCGCGACCACGCTAGTCCAGCGATCCCCAGGCAGAATGTTTAGCCATTAGCGTGTCCAGTAGCGCGCTAGTCCAGTTCGAACACGCTTTAGTCAGGGGTAAAATTGAAAGCTTGGGACAAATCCACTTAACCTATATAAGGTTCAACTCGTCCAAAAGAGAGGTTTATCAAGGTTTAGAGTCTTGTTCAAGAAAAGCAAAAGCAAGAAGGGCAATTGGGCATCAAATCTCATCTCTCTTCCTTGTATTTTTGTCATTGTTGATGAATTCTTTTATGATTATTGTCAGTAGAATTATGAGTAGCTAACTTATTTAGTCTAAGGTTTTGGTGAACCTTGTTGAGGATGAACATATTGTTATATTAATATAGTTTACTTGGTTTTAATCTCTATTTGTTCAACTAATTTCATATTGTAGTTGATTGAAGGGCCCTCAATTAGTTGTGCCTATTTAGTGTGTATCTACTCGGAAGAGAGTACATATCTAGGTAGCTGTTGAACAACACCACTCCCAAAGTATAGGAGGGATCCATAACCGAGGGTTTAAAGGTTGGATTAGTGATAACGATACCTTGGATGCAATCTAAAGTGAGCAATAATAAAAGCTAGCTAGCGTAACTCGGGAGAGTGCGGTTAGTAAATTGTCGTAATTACTCGGAAGAGATTTACGGTAACAAAAGTGCTCATGATTGATAGAGACAGTTAGGACAAACTATATAAAATATACAAGAAGTGATTCTATCAACAGGGGAAACCATAACCTTAGATCCTTCTCGCATTTGTTTACAACTTAGCAATAGTTATCTTCTAGTTTAATTACTTTCATTCAGTTTTAGTTAGTAAAAACATCAACAATTGTTATTCATAATCTTTGGGAAGTTGATTACGAAGATCAAGTGAGTCTAACAACGGTAATTGATAGGTTAATTCCCTGTGGGATTCGACTCTGGGCGAAATACTCAGATTATATTTGCAACGTCCGCGTAGTCTTTTTATAAGATATAGTTGGGCGTGTTTTTGGCGTCGTTGCCGGGGAATTAACGGTGTTATCAATTAGAGTTGGAGGAAATACAAAATTCTTAAGTGTAGTCAATTTTCTTCACTTTCAAATTATACATTGGAATTTTAACGTTTGTTAACTTGGTTGTACAGGTGCATGCCTAGAAACTCATCGAGAACTGGTGAAGTATTTGAAGCCTTATCAGACCCCGAGAAAGTTTTCAAGGCCTTGAACCGGGCCAACCGGAAAAGCAAACAACAACAATGATTGAACAAATCGAACCAGGCATGGCAGATCTAAACAACAGGAACAACAATGGGGAAGACGTGGTAGACCCAACTGCACAGGGTGTGGCGCCTCTTGTGCCTGAGGCGCCTTTATATGACTGGTCACAACCCACGGCGGAGAATTTGGCCACTGCGATTGTATTCCCTCATATACAGGTTGAGTCTTTTCATATCACCAACAATATGATGCACTTGCTGCATATCAAAGGACTATTTTCGGGGTCATACATTGAGGATCTCCAACAACATTTGAAGAATTTCCTGTCGATTTGCAAAATTCAAAGGCAGCCAAACGTCACTCAGGAAGCAATAAAACTGTTGTTGTTTCCATTCTCAGTGACAGGAGCAGCCCAGACTTGGCTAAACTCGCTCCCCATCAATTCCATTGCCACATGGGAGGAGTTAGTTAAGCAGTTCGTGAACAAATTCCATCCACCCAACAAGACTTCTCAACAAATTGATGAAATTTTGAGCTTTAGACAAAAGCCAACGAAAACATTGCAAGAAATCTGGCAGAGAGTGTGAAAGAAAATGTTGATGCTTCAGCTGGTGGAGCATTCTTGAGCAAAACATGGAGAGAAAGCCAGACATTGCTTGATAAAATGGCACAGAATTCGGGGTGGACCACCAAGAATGCACCCATCACCCTAGTAGTTCACCCAGTGGCATTAGATCCATCAAACACTCTTGCTGAAAATATGGCCACCGTGATGACACAACTGAGCATACTCACTAAAAAGGTGGAGGAGTCAGGGTAGAAGCAGCAGGTACATATTATGGATACAACCAATGGGAGTTTATGCACATCTTGAATTAGTCAGCCACTTGGTAACCAGTGGAATGCTGAATGTGATCACCCTCACTACCCTGAAAATATGAACTATGTGTCGAATTATGGGGGCCAGCGACAGGGTGGACAGAATTAGGGCCAGCAAAATCAGTCGTACAGGCCACCTCAACAGCAGCACAATAGTGGAAACATGGGATCCATGCGACCTAACGGTAATGTGGCTCCTTATCAAAGGCCAAAGGGTTATAATAATCAGAATCAGAATCAGCAACATGCCTACCATCCCCCTCAACAACAACATGGTGGGAGACAGGAAGATGGTTTCTCCAGACTTGAAGCAATGATGCAACAGGTTATTGGGTCAACTGCAAAAATAAGTGAGAGAGTATATGCACATGAGTCTGCTATTAAAAATATTGAAGTACAAATGGGCCAGATCTCGATGTCTTTGAATAATCGTCCTCATGGGACATTGCCTGCAGACACGCAGGTAAATCCTAAAGATCAGGGTCCGAAGTAGTTGATGGCAGTGAATCTACGCAATGACAGGGACTTAGACTTGGAGCAGGAAAGAGCTCAAACTAGCAGACATGTTGAGACTCCGGTACTAGTGCCTATTGAAATTGATGATTCAACAAAGCTGACTGAGGTGACAGTGCAGCCTATTCAAGGAGAATCCAGCACACAGATCGAGGAGGAGAAATAATCTGAGACAACTCAGGAACCGGTAATTGAGGTGGTGGATGACAAAGAAAAATCCCAACTCACTGGGAAGAAAAGACCTCCAACACCTTTCCCACAGAGGCTGGCTAAGTATCAGAAGGATGAGCAGTATAAAAAATTCTTGGACATGTTGAAACAAATGCAGGTAAACATTCCTTTGATTGATGCTCTGAAGGAGATGCCTGGGTATGCCAAAATGATGAAGGACTTAATGTCCCGAAAATTTGACTTCCAAGACTTGGCCCCAGTGACGCTTACTCAGACTTGTAGTGTTGTTGTGACCCGACCAATTGCGGAAAAGCTGTCTGATCCAGGGAGTTTCACCATTCCCTGCACCATTGGAAATTTTGCCTTTGCAAAGGCACTTTGTGATTTAGGGGCCAACATTAATATTATGCCCCTGGCCATATACAATAGGTTGGGGATTGGTATAGCTAGACGAACCTCTATGTTGTTCCAGCTGGCAGACAGGACGGTAGAAAGACCGTCAGGCATTCTGGATGACGTATTGGTGCATGTAGGGAAGTTTGTATTCCATGCGGATTTTGTGATACTAGATTGCAGAGTGGATGAAGAGATTCCCATAATTTTGTGAAGGTCATTCTTGGCCAAAAGGAAAAGACCTCATTGATTGTGAAACTGGGGAACTCAAGATGAGGTTGAATGACGAGGAAACCACATTCAATGTGCAGAAATCGATGAGGCGACCAAGTGAATTCGCCAACTGTTCTCTTATTGATGTTGTGGATGTGATACTGGAGGAAGATGATGAGTCCTTAACTATTGAGGACCCCCTTGCTTCATGTTTAATGAATTTGGGTGAGGTAAATGGGGAAGAATTGGCAGAATGGGTGTTAGCGCATGAAGGAAAAGGTGTTTGGCCGAGGTCTCTCGAGTTTGAGTCCTTACACTTAGAAAAGAGAGAGACTCCACCAACCAAGCCATCTGTTGAAGAACCACCCAAGCTGGATTTGAAGTCACTGCCAGCTCATCTCAGGTACGCATTTCTTGGACATAATTCTACTTTACCTGTTATTATCTCATCAAGTTTGTTAGATGTGTAGGAAAAACAGTTATTACAGGTACTCACTGAGTGTCAGACTGCCATTGGTTGGACCATGGAAAACATAAAGGGGATCAGCCCAGCATACTGTATGCACAAAATTCTGCTGGAAGAGGGGCACAAACCTTCCAGGGAGCACCAAAGGCGATGAACCCAAACATGAAGGAAGTGGTGAAGAAGGAAATCATAAAGTGGTTAGATGTGGGAATCATTTTCCCCATCTCTCACAACAACTGGGTTAGCCCGGTGCAATGTGTCCCTAAGAAGGGTGGCATGACGGTTGTGAAAAATGACAACAACGAGCTGATATCTACAAGGACCGTTACTGGTTGGAGAATTTGCATGGATTACAGAAAGTTGAATCTTGCCACCCAAAAAGATCACTTCCCACTTCCCTTCATTGATCAGATGCTCGACCGACTGGCAGGGAGGTCTCACTTTTGTTTCCTGGATGGATACTCGAGGTACAACCAAATTTCCATTGCCCCGGAAGATAGGGAAAAGAACTTATTCACATGTCCCTACGGAATATTTGCCTTTAGAAGGATGCCCTTTGTATTATGCAATGCACCCGCCACATTTCAAAGGTGCATGATGTCCATATTCACTGACATGTCGAGGATATAATGGAGGTATTCATGGATGATTTCTCAGTGGTGGGAAATTCATTCGATGAGTGCCTAGAAAATCTGACACGAGTGCTGAAGAGGTGCATTGATACGAACCTTGTGCTTAACTGGGAGAAGTTCCATTTCATGGTACAAGAGGGTATCGTCTTGGGACACTTGGTGTCGAGCAAAGGAATCGAGGTGGATCGTGCTAAAGTTGATGTTATAGCAAAGCTCCCACCTCCCACATCGGTCATGTCGGGTTCTACCGGCGATTCATCAGAGACTTCTCCAAAATATCCAACCCCCTATGTAAGTTGCTCAAAAAAGATAACCTTTTTGTGTTTATAATGATTGTAGGGTGGCTTTTGAGGAGTTGAAAAAGAGGTTAGTAACGGCCCCGATCATTGTTGCCCCCGACTGGGAGCAACCATTCGAGCTCATGTGTGATGCCAATGACTACGCAGTGGGAGAAGTGTTAGGACAGAGGAAGGAAAGGATAATGCACCCAATCTACTACGCAAGTAGGACATTGAGTGGAGCTCAACTGAACTACACTGTGACCGAAAAAGAGAAGCTGGCAGTGGTGTTTGCTTTTGACAAGTTTAGATCGTACCTGATCGGTTCTAAGGTGATTGTGTACACGGACCATGCTTCCCTCAGGTATTTGATTGAGAAGAAAGAATCCACATCGCGCCTGATTCGTTGGGTGCTGCTACTACAAGAACTCGATCTAGAAATTCGTGACCGTAAGGGCACGGAGAACCAAGTCGCGGACCATCTGTCACGACTTGAAGGAGTTGAAAATGCAGTGGAAGCAGAAGATATTCTGGATTCCTTTCTAGACGAGCAGCTACTCGCCACGAGCATGGAGGAAGTGCCATGGTATTCAAACCTTGAAAACTACCTGGCAAGTGGTATTGAGGCCTATGAACTCTCATTTGTCCAAAAGAAGAAATTTTATCGTGATTGCCGCAATTATTACTGGGATGAACCTTACCTGTTTAGTATTTGTATTGACAATATGATCCGGAGGTGCGTCCCCGAGATAGAACAATTTTCTATTTTGCAGGCATGTCATGCATCAGCGTATGAAGGGCATTTTGGAGGAGTCCGAACGGTGGCCAAAGTTCTAGAGGCCGGTTTCTACTGGCCAACTGTGTTCAAAGATTCCCACCAATGGGTGAAGGGCTGCGATGAGTGTCAAAGGACGGGAAACATATCCCGTCGCCACGAGATGCCCATGAACCCGATTCAAGAGGTTGAGGTGTTTGATGTATGGGGGATTGACTTTATGGGTCCCTTCGTCAGCTCTTACAACAATAAGTACATACTTGTTGTTGTAGACTATGTGTCTAAATGGGTGGAAGCTACAACACTCCCCACCAATGACGCAAGGTTAGTAGTGGGGTTCTTGAAGAAAAACATATTCACCCGTTTTGGGATCCCAAGGGCCATCATCAGTGACAGAGGTACTCACTTTTGCAACCGTGCCTTCGAAACGTTGTTAGCTAAGTACGATGTGCGCCACAAGGTGGAAACCCCTTATCAACCTCAGATGAGTGGGCAGGTTGAGGTGTCAAATCGAGAAATCAAGAGTGTGCTGACTAAAATGGTAAACTCCACAAGAACTGATTGGGAGAAAAAGCTGGATGACGCACTCTGGGCCTACAGAACTGCATTCAAAACACCAATTGGTATGTCGCCATACAAGTTGGTGTTCGGAAAGGCCTGTCACCTGCCGGTAGAACTGGAACATCGAGCTTGGTGGGCACTAAAATAGTTGAATATGGATCTCGATGCTGCGGGCACAAGTCGAGTCACTGAACTACATGAGCTAGATGAATAAGGTATCTTGCCTTTGAAAGCACGAGGTTGTATAAAGAAAGAATGAAGAGGTTACATGATAAGAACATTGTGGACCGAAACTTCAAACCCGGAGATATGGTACTAATCTATAACTCGAGATTGAAACTATTTCCGGATAAACTCAAGTCCCGATGGTCTGGACCATTTCGTGTGGTCAAAGGGTTTCCCTCAGGTGTTGTAGCAATTGCTTCTGGAATCTTCAGAGTTAATGGGCAGAGATTGAAACTGTATGTAGGTATGGACGAGAACAAGGAAGTGTCTGTTCTGCATCTTATTGAACCTCAAGGGTCGAGCGAGCCTTAAATGCGCTCATTCTGTGTCGTGTCGTGACGTTAAATCAAGCGTTACATGGGAGGCAACCCATTGACTTGTTGTAATTGTCGCGCCACAACATTAACTAAGGCGCTGGTTGGGAGGGAACCCAATGTGTAGTGTTGATAGTGTAGGAGATGAGTGGTTGAATTGTTGTAAGTACTAACACATGCAGGTGTGCGCGGGCGAGGGTAGACTCAAGCCACCCCAAGGAAAAAGTCAGAAAAACGAAGTGTGGTGAGGCGTGGACTAGTGTGACCGTGATACTGAGCGCGCTAGTGGTCATGCTAATGGCCTATTGAACTGCCTCAAGTTCTCGCCACTAGCAGGGGCGCACTAGTGGCAACGCATATGGCCTTCTGTTCTGCCTCATTCGATCCCCACTAGCGCGGTCGCACTATAGGCGCGCTAGTGACCGCGCTAGTACCGTCGTGACCAGGTAAGTTTTCTTTTAATTTTTTTAATTTTTTTTTTTTTACTTTACCTTACCCTAACCCACCACTACCCCACGACCCCACGTCTCCCCCATCCGTCCAACCCCCATTTCTCCTAAAACCCTCCATCTTCTTCTACTATTCTTCTTCTTCGCCTAAACAAAACAAAGAACCCTTCCCCCCTCTCAAGCTCAAGCACTCACACACACCTCAGGTTCTTGTCCCCCAACACCCAGCCCTCCCTTTCACTTCTCACTCCCTTCACACCACAGGTATGTGTCTTCTTTAGTAGTTTCTTTTCGTTTTTAATTTTGTAGTTTTTCTTTTTCCTTTGTTAAAAGTTGTAGCTTTTTCTTCTTGTTTAGTAGAAATACTTAGTAGTGTATGATTCGTACTGGTGGGTGATGGTATTTGGGGGTGTTGTATGTCTTGATTTAGTGGGTGATGTTTGGGAAATTGTAGTGGAAGTTGGGGCTTCAACTTGTGTAAATGGGGGCTCTGGTGAATAATGCCCATCATGTGTTTGTGTAAATGCCCCACTGAATGGAAGTTATTGTGACCAATTGTAAGGTGAAGTCTGAGTAACCACAGTTGGGTCACCTCGTTGGTGCTGAGCTAATAATGTGTTTTTTGTAGGTACAATGGCACCCCGAAAGCGTCAAGCCACCGGCTCCTCCTCAAGAAGACAAGCAGGGTCCTCAAGGCCACGAAGGTCCACTGACACTCGGCCCTTCAACAACAATAAATTTGTATCAGCTAAGGCCCAGGACAGGTTCGCGGAAAAGGAAGTAAAGTCGGCAATACCGGAACGTGGCATATATATAAACTCCCTCCGGCAGAACTGTCCTAGGATGTATGACGAGTTGATGAGGCGCCGCTTGGATGTCTTCTTTGAGGAGCCCGATGAGGCCAATGCAATGATAGTAAGGGAATTTTATGCCAATTGTCCAGAGCACGAGAATTATGTTGTCACAGTGCGGAGGAAGCGGGTGAACGCTTCGGTGGAGGCCATCAGGAGGATTTATAGGCTGCCACCCCCCGTTGATTTGTACGAGGACGGTTATGAGGCACATGGAAAGCGCTATGCTCAGTGGGATAGGTTCCTCCCAACCATTTGTGCACCGGGCGCAAAGATGAGGTGGTACAAGTACGGGAACAAGTTCCACTCTTCAGCCCTCACGTTTGAAGCAAAATGTTGGCTCTACCTGATTAATAACCGACTAATCCCATCCAACAACACCTCGGAGGTGAACATTCCTCGTGGGTGTTTGATTTGGTGTTTCATGACGGGTTGCAACTTTGACGTGGCCCGACTCATTCACGGGGAGATGTTTGTCCGTATTAAAATTCAGAGGTATGGCTTCTTCTTTCCATCTCTGGTCACTAGATTGTGCCTTGTTGATGGGGTGCCGGGAGACTTTGCAGTGGATGGCAGAGTGCCCACAGAGTACACCTTCCGAGCTGATAGGGTTACCACGGGAAAAGATGCGGTGGTAGTTGTTGATGATGAGGAGGATCATGAGTCTGATGAAGAAGATGAGGAGAATGAGCAACAAAATGAGGAGGAGGAGCATGATCATGTGGAGGAGGCGCAACCCACTCAGGAGCAGACTTCAGATGTTTGAGGTCCGTCTAGGGCCGGTCGGGGACAACGCATGGACCATTTGGAGCAGGAGATGGATGGTCTACGGACCTCAGTGACTGACTTGGGGTCAAAAGTTGACGCAATGGCTTCCCAACAAGTGAAATCAGAAAAGAAAATTATGGGCTGGCTGCGTGCCCTGGGTCGTGCTTGTCACCTAGACCCAGGGACTATCTCTGACCATGATTGAGCTTTCAGGGAAGTCCCATTACCTCTATGTTATTTTTATTGCCATGGGGACATGTCCTCATATTAAGTGTGGGGTGGGGGAAGGATCCCTTGTACATGTATATAGATTTTCATTATTTTTCTTGTAAGTTAGTATAATTGTTAGTTGTTTTTCATTATTTTCTTTTGATTTGTTTGTTTCTTTGTGTTTGTGATTGTAAATAGTAGTGTAATTAATTAAGTCGTCTTGGCCCAACGATGTATCCCTTTCGACCGGGTTCTTGAGGGTCTAAGTCGACCACAAAAAAACAGAAAATATAGTGGACTCTTCCTGATGACGGACTTCTTAGGCAGTTTTCTTGAGGGAAGTCAGTCCAATGTAAATACCAAAAAGATTTTTTATTTTCTTTTTAGGTAGTGTAGCAACTCCCCCTTGGTTTTTCTTTTGACCGCGATTCTTTTCTAAGGGTTTAGCTTTAACCGGGCATAGTTAATTTTTTTATTTTTAGTTGTTAGGTGTTTTGGGCGAGGAGTTGAAACAAGAGAAGCATCCCTTAGTGTTGCTACACCCGAACACAAAAGACCCTAGAGTGTGACGCTTAGGCTCATTTGTTGATTCTTGTAGAATGCCTTAAATTTGTATGTTGTAACTGACTTGAATGCTCGGTGAGAGTGTCTTGATAAGCTAATCTGGAGTGAGTCATGTGCCATATGTGTGTGAGGTGTCGCATTGTATTCTATGTCCGCATTCTATGCCTAGAACTTGCCATGTGTGTGTGCAAAGAGAAATAGTAGTTCGTTCAGTCTTAGAAGTGATATAGGCATTTCTTTGTTAATCCAGATATAAAGTATACCCATCTGATTGTAATCTATCATAGTTAACCCCTTTGAGCTTATAAGCCTGTTTCTTTGGCAACCACATTACAAACCTGACCCAATTGTTTGAATAGCCAGTCTGTTTGAACCCTTTTTCCTCCCATGAGCACTTGAATTGTTAGAGAATATGTAAAAGTCAAAGTGTGGGGTGGTGATTTGGTTTTCGAGTGGAATCAAAGAAATAGAAAGAAAGGTGCAAAGTATAAACACCACTTAGGAGAAAAAAAAGGAGAGAAGAGAAGAAGGACAATGAATAAATGCAGTCCTTGATGAGTGGTGACTTGATAAAATTGCACCTAAGGGAGTTTTGGGGTAATCTAAAGAGAAGTGTGATGGAAATTCTGGCCGGACATAAGAATTGTCTGAAAGTTAAATTAATTGTATTAAAAGCACTTAGGGAGGTTAGTCACTATATCTAAATATATCATACCTGTCCCCTAGCCTACATTACAACCAAATGAAGACATATTTGATCTTAGACTAAATGGAATCGATTAGTAGAATATTACACTACGGGCAAGTCTATGGTGCATCTTTGTGGCATATGAATGTTCTTTCCGAGAGTGAGTGAATTATTTCTATTTTGAGTTCCTACTTGTTATTAATATTATTCTTGTGGAACTAATCTCGTGTGTGTGATGTGAGGGCACTTAATTCATGACGGAAAGGTAAGTCTTGACATCTGTGTAGAGTACTTTGAGGAAGTAAGAATATTGCTAGGTATAACTCTTGTAATATATTCGTGGTGTGACACATTAGGGAAATGCTTGATGAAAGGGAATTTGTAGAATATAGTGGATTGCTCGAAGACTAACAATGATTTAAGTGTGGGGTGTTGATAATAGGCTAAATTCACGTAGTTAGTGTAGATTTACACTCCAACTTAATGAAGCTTCACTGTCTTAGGAATGTCAAATGATGTTAAAATGACTCTAATTATTGATTTCATGATTCACAGGAGCAAAGTGCGCTTATGAGGACCTAGGATGGTGTTTGGAGCCAAATTGAAGGAGAAAGGCCCCTTGGAGTCTTTAGCGTGTGAAAAGAAGGAAGAAAATTGTTGGGACAGATTACAAGTCCACTAGCGCGCCCACGCTAGTCCAGATACCAGGGACAGAATGAAACCCCATTAGCGCGGTCTTAGCGCGCGACCGCGCTAGTCCAGCGATCCCCAGGCAGAATGTTTAGCCATTAGCGCGCCCAGTAGCGTAGTCCAGTTCGAACACGCTTTAGTCAGGGGTAAAATTGGAAGCTTGGGACAAATCCACTTAACCTATATAAGGTTCAACTCGCCCAAAAAAGAGGTTTGTCAAGGTTTAGAGTCTTGTTCAAGAAAAGCAAAAGCAAGAAGGGCAATTGGGCATCAAATCTCATCTCTCTTCCTTGTATTTTTGTCATTGTTGATGAATTCTTTTATGATTATTGTCAGTAGAATTATGAGTAGCTAACTTATTTAGTCTAAGGTTTTGGTGAACCCTGTTGAGGATGAACATATTGTTATATTAATATAGTTTTCTTGGTTTTAATCTCTATTTGTTCAACTAAGTTCATATTGTAGTTGATTGAAGGGCCCTCAATTAGTTGTGCCTATTTAGTGTGTATCTACTCGGAAGAGAGTGCATAATTAGGTAGATGTTGAACAACACCACTCTCAAAGTATATGAGGGATCTATAACCGAGGGTTTAAAGTTTGGATTAGGGATAAAGATACCTTGGTGCAATCTAAAGTGAGCTATAATAAAAGCTATCTAGCGTAACTCGGGAGAGTGCGGTTAGTGAATTGTCGTAATTACTCGGGAGAGATTTACGGTAACAAAAGTGCTCATGATTGATAGAGACGGTTAGGCCAAACTATATGAAATATACAAGAAGTGATTCCATCAACAGGGGAAACCATAACCTTAGATCCTTCTCGCATTTGTTTACAACTTAGCAATAGTTATCTTCTAGTTCAGTTTTAGTTAGTAAAAACATCAACAATTGTTATTCATAATCTTTGGGAAGTTGATTACGAAGAATAAAGTGAGTCTAACAATGGTAATTGAAAGGTTAATTCCCTGTGGGATTCAACTCTGGGCGAAATACTCAGATTATATTTGCAACGCCAGTGTAGTCTTTTTATAAGACATAGTTGGGCGTGATCTATACAGGATCTAAAAAAGCACCGCACCTCAAAGGGTGTAATGTAAACAACTAATCCTAATACAAGCATTAGTGGTTGTTTCTCTCTTTAAGTTGAATGGTTAAGATTTTTAATAATCTCATGAAAATAGAAGGATGTAAGAAAAGATTTAATGAGACAAAATTTGGTATAGCAAATGCAAGTCGATTCCACGAGGTAGGAGTAAGGCCGCATACATACTACTCTTCCCAAACCCCATTATGTGGGATTATACTTGGGTTTTGATGAATATCGAGGAACTGCTCGATTGAAGGTGAGAAGATGATGAACTAGAAGGTTTTAGAAAGAATGTCTCATTAGAGAGCAAATGAGCAGAAAAATTATTTCAGTAATCAATATTGTGAATGAATACAATGACATGTGTTTGTTATATATACACTTTCCTAACAACTATACTAATCAGTCTTACCACCTCCACTAACTATCTAACAACCAATCCCATAATTAGTTATAACTAACTACGCCAACTCACATGACGGTCATGTGCCATTCCTTTCTTCAATACTCCCCCTCAAGCTAGGTGGTGCAAATAGATTGAGCACTCCTAACTTGATCATTAAGTACTCGTGTTGTGATCTTCCTAGTGCCTTTGTGAACAAATCCGCCTCTTGATCCTTAGACATCACATACTTGGTTTTGACAATCCCTTGTTGAATCCTCTCTCTGATGAGGTGTAGGTCTATCTCTATGTGCTTTGTACGCTCGTGAAATATGGGATTTGCAGCAATTTGAATTGCTGTTTTACTGTCATAGTGTAGCTTCACTCCACTAGCAGTTCAACTTCTGCACCTAGTTCTTTACAAAGTCTTGTCAACCATGAAATCTCTACAACTCCTGTTGCCATGCTCATGTACTCTGCCTCTACTGAGCTCCTTGATATTGTGAATTATTTCTTGGACTTCCATGACACTAATGAACTTCCCAATTTCATCACATATCCTGTTACTGATCTACTGAAAATTGGACATGATGCCCAATCAGCATCACAAAAGGCTGTCAACTTAGTGGACTGTTTAGAGCTCATCAACAACCCCAAACTAGAAGCTACTTTGATATACCTGACAACCTTTATAGATGCTTCCATGTGGGATTTCTTTGGACAATGCATGAATTGACTTAATACATGAACTGCATAACATATATCTGGTCTAGTCATGGCGAGGTATAGTATCTTTCCAACTAATCTCTGATATGGTCCTAAGTCTGCCAACTTCTCATCTTCTTTCAAGTTCATATGTTGATCATACTCCACAGTAGTGAATCTTTGGTTGCATTCAATTGGTGTGGTCACTGGTTCTAACCCTGCTAGTCCAAGATCAGTGATTAGATCTATTGCAAACTTCCTTTGATTCATCAATATTCCTTCCTTGGACCTTTCTTTCTCAATCCCAAGGAAGAACTTCAATTTCCCTAAGTCCTTGATCTTGAAGTTACCCTGCAGCATGATTTTTGCCTCAGAAATCAATCCTTGATCATTCCCAGTTATGAGAAGATCATCTACATATACCAGTACTAGTTTTGTCCCTTGTTTCTTTGTGAGTAATGAATAATCAAAGTGACTTTGCACAAATCCTGAATTGAGCAATGCCTCAGTTAGTTTCAGGTTCCATTGTCTTGAAGCCTGATTTAAGCCATACAGGGATTTATGCAGCCTACAGACTTTCTCCCCCTGACTGGTAAATCCCTGTGGTGGACACATATAGACTTCTTCAGTGAGTTCTCCTTGTAGGAATGCATTATATACATCCATCTGATGTAAATTCCAGTTTTTGGCTGCAGCCAAAGATATGACTACTCTTACTGTCACCATCTTGACTGCAGGAGACAATGTTTCCTGATAGACTAGGCCTTCTACTTGATTATATCCTTTAGCTACTAGTCGTGCCTTGTATCTTTAAACCTCTCCATTGGTCTTATACTTTATCTTGAACACCCATTTACATTCAATAGGAGTCTTCCCTGCTGGCAAGTCTACCAAAGTCCAGGTTCCATTATCCTTGAGTGTATTCAATTCTTTATTCACAGCATTAATCTATTTGGAGTCTGAGGCAGCTTCCTCATAATTCATAGGCTCCCTTATGCTGGTATTTTGGACAAATAAGATTGAAACTTAGTTGATAATCCTGTATGAGTCAAATAGTTCTGCATTGGATACTTGCAAACCTGCTTTCCATCTGATCATGTTAAGGAACCATTGCAAATATAATATTGCATCCACACAGGCTCTGTAGCAGTCCTGGCTAATTTCCTCAACTGGTGTTCGATAGGTGTAGATGTATCTTGTTTTGAAGAAGCTGACTGCTGATGTTGTATGTCCTCAAATGACAAAGGATGTGGTGATGAAGGTTGTGCATATGAAACATGATTATCTGCATCAGGTTGTGAGAGAGTTGTGTTGTCATCTGGTAATCTTGCTTGGTTTGGGACACTTGCACCTTGAGACGATTCTGCATCAGTAGTAACTGGAGAGTCCAGTACACCATTAGGAAATAGTTGTAATCTTCCTTCCTTAAGCAGAAGATATGGTCCACAAATTTGACATCCCTGCTTACAAAGAAAAAGTTAGTTAAAATGTTATACAATCTGCCCTTCTGGATGATGAGTATCCCATTAGCACAACTCCAACTGATCTGGCTGCAAATTTGTCTCCCTCTTCTACTGTCTTAGCAAAACATAGACACCCTATGGTTCTCTTGTGTTGTAGAGATGGCACTCTTTCATATAGCATCTCAAATGATGATTTTCCTGACAATATTGATATAGGCAACCTGTTTATTACATAGACAGCTACCTGCACACACTCTCCCCAAAATTTGAGAGGCAAAAAGCCTTGCAACCTAATGACTCTAGCCACGTTTAGTATGTGTCTTTGTTTCCTTTTCACTACCCCATTTTGTTGTGGGGTGTGAACACATGAACTCTGATGAAGCATTCCATAAGACTGAAATATATTGTTGCATTCAAAATTTAAAAACTCGGATCCATTATCACTTCTTAATAATTTCACAATCACATCAAATTGAGTAGTTATTAAGGCTAAAAATTGTCTCAAGCATACAACCACATCACTCTTAAGCCTCAGTAGGTAAATCCATGTCATTCTGCTGCAATCATCTACTATAGTAAGGAAAAATCTATGTCCACTATGATTTTGCACTCTATATGGACCCCAAACATCTACATGAATCAATTGAAAAGGTTTATTTGATCTACTTGTACTCTTAGGAAAAGGCAATCTGCCTTGTCTAGCCAAAGGACAGATTGTGCATTCTTTTATTCCATCTCTACTAGCCTTGAACTTCATGTTTGGAATCTGCTTTACTACTCTATATGGAGCATGTCCAAGCCTTCCATGACATACTTTCAAGTCTTCCTCTTGCACAGAATGATCCTGAAGATGTACATTTGCAGCCTTGGCTTTAAGTTTCGGATGCTGCAAGTTGTACAAACCTTTCAATTCCTTACCAATACCCTTCACCTTCCCACTGTGAAGGTCCTGCATTATCCAAAAATCAGGATAAAAAGAGATAAAGCATCTCAAATCCCTTGTAAGTTTTGACACAGATAACATGTTATATTTAAAATTTGGAACATATAAAACATTCCTAACAACACTATTCTCACCAATTCTACTCTCTTCGGGATATTCAACATCAAGTGAGGTCCCATCAGGTAAGTATACCTTTGGTGCCTTGCCTAGAATTTCTGTGTTTATTTTGTCAAGCAGCTCTCTAGTGTGAACCATATGATTGGTTGCACCAGAGTCTACTATCCAATTCTCATCTTTAACTGTTTCATTTGTAACAAAAGTCTTTGTTGTACCTTCAAAGCTTGTATTTTCACCCGTGTCTTTATTGATCAGCTTCAAGATATAATCATAATGCTCCCGAGTGAACATAATTGGCATTCCTTGTGCTAATTTGCAACAGGTGTATTCATTACTTGTTGTCCTTCCTGAGAAGTTGAACTGGTTATCTGCTTTGTCATTTATTGTTGTCCCTCGTGTGTTGGTGCATTAGCCATATGTCTTTGTGGAAAACTTGTTGCTTTCTTCCTCATTTTAAAATCAGCTGGCTATCCATGCAGCTTGAAGCATATGTCTTTTGTGTGCCCTTTATAATTGCAACACTCACATAATAGATTCCCTCTCCTAGGCTTATAGTTATTTCCTAAATTCATTCCTTTGTTGGTGAATAATGTTGTTCCATTTCCTATATCTACCGTCTGAGAGAACTTTCCTAAAGCTCTTTGGCTTTCTTCAGAAACTACAATGGAATAAGCCTTGTTGACTGTGGGAACAGGGTTCATCATCAAAATCTAACTCCTAGGTTGGCTATATGATTCATTCAGCCCCATTAGGAACTGCAAAATCCTTTGGTACCCAAAATGTTCAAAATAGTTCTTAGATTCTGGGCAGTCACACCCAGGGCAAGGCATCAAGGCACCATATTCTTCCCAGAGGTCTTTCAATTTTGAGAAATATGCAGATACTGAGAAAATTCCCTGCGACAAAGCAGCAATCTCCTTGTGCAGGTAGAAAATGTGAGATCCATCTACCTTATCATATTTATCCTTCAAGTCAGTCCAAACTATGTGAGCACCAGATTTATACACAATTCCGCTAAGCTATTCTTTGCTCGCAGCATTCATAATCCATGATAGAACCATCACATTACATTTCTCCCAAAGCTCATGCAGAAATCGATCAAATTTATCTTTAGTACATCGACCGTCACCAAATCCTAGCTTACTTTCTCACAAAGCTCATGCATCATATTCTTCCCAGAGGTCTGTCAATTTTGAGAAATATGCAGATACTGAGGAAATTCCCTGTGAGAAAGTAGCAATCTCCTTGTGCAGGTAGAAAATGCGAGATCCATCTACCTTATCATATTTATCCTTCAAATCAATCCAAACTATGTGAGCACTAGATTTATACACAATTCCGCTAAGCAATTCTTTGCTCGCAGCATTCATAATCCATGATAGAACTATCGCATCACATTTCTCCCAAAGCTCATGCAGAAATAGATCAAATTTATCTTTAGTACATCGACCGTCAACAAAGCCTAGATTACTTTTACCAATTAGGCCTATTTTCATAGATCTACTCCATAATGCTTAGTTTTCAGATCCAGTTAGTTGAATAGAGATCAAGGAACTACCTGGAGTGTCACAAGGTTGTAGATATAGAGGATGATAATGATCTATGCTTGTTCCAGTGCTCGTTCCAGTAGAGGTCTCTTCTCCAATTGCCATAGCTAACAAATTCAGTTGAATTAAGCTTTGATTCAAGGAATTACAGATTCGCCAATCGCAAATCAAAAACAAAAACTAGGTTAACCGATTGAGAAAAACTCGAACAATTAGCAACCAAATTACTCTGTAAAAACAGAAGATATCAACCACATCGAGCATGCATCTAGATCCCATGCTCTGATACCATGATGAAGATCGAAGATCTGCTCGATTGAAGTTGAGAAGATGATGAACCAGAAGGTTCTAGAAAGAAGGTCTTATTAGAGAGCAAATGAGCAGAAAAACTGTTTCAGTAATATGTGTTGTGAATGAATACAATGACATGTGTTTGTTACACTTGCCTAACAACTATACTAATCAGTCTTACCGCTTCCATTAACTCTCTAACAACCAATCTCATAATTAGTTATAACTAACTACACCAACTCACGTGACTGTCATGTGCCATTCCTTTCTTCAATAGATTTGTTATTGTTGTAAATGCAAGTCGACATTCTTGACATGTACGTGAAGTGAAAGTTTGACATGTTAATTGGTCCTGAACAAAATTCAAAAATGTCAAAAAATATTGCTTTCATAATTGTTTCGCCAGCCATATTTATCCCCCCCGTGGCACACACAAAAAAAGAAGAAGAAATAATACTACCAAGGGGCTGCTCCTCCCTTAACCAGAGGTCTCGGGTTTGAGCCATGAGTATGAAAAAATTCTTGGTAGGGAACGCTACCCTTCAAATAGGGCCCTATCCGGCGCGAATCCGAATATAGTCGAACTCCAATGCGGATACTGAACATTGGGCGAAAAACACACAAAAAAAAAAAAAGAATAATATAACATAAATAAATAGAAGATTTTTTCAGAGCATGGAAGCTAGCTATGTCAAAGCTGTAGGTATAATTATATTCTCTTGAAAAATAAAAAAAGAAGGAAAAAGAGAGAGAATAGATGCTGCTTAGAAGAAGAGACATCTCACGCTAGATGGGACCTATGGCACAGAGAATAAAGAGAACATTCTTTTGTCTATCTTTACATTATTGTGACAACATTTAATTAGTGGCATATATAGGCAAGGCGAAAGTATATCTTATCAAGTCAAGTGATTAAAACACAAGGTTAATTTATAATTTGAGGAGGATTGAAAGCAAATTTATTCTTTTCAATATGATCAGTTTGTACGATTATATTCACATAAATTAAATCATAAGGAAAAACAAGTTTCATGAGAAAGGATTCATATAAGTTCAATCCACTTTCTTGTAAATTATTAATGTTTATATATGTGATATATATCTAAAAAGAAAAATGTGTGTGTTCAAATGCCATCTTTATGTCTTTTAAAATTCAACAATCACTTTTTTTTTTTTTTTTTTGGAAAGAAAAATAGGTTGAGAAAATAATGTGTTAGACTTGGAAATGTAGTTCAATTGCCAACCAATATATCCTAGAACGTGCAAAATCAGTATCGCACATTTCAGCCATCCAACTCTAAATTATAAGGCATGGTGTTGTGCATGATGATAATGATTGACAACTTGTATCAATGAGTGGTTTTGGTTAGCAAAATTTGTTCTCACATTTACTTTGAAACATGCACAATGGCACATTGCGTTATTGGTTGCTGAATGTTTGCCAGCGTTATGACTTATGAATTAAATTAAACTCCACAATAATCTAGCTCCACCCTTATAGCAAGCAGAAGATAAAACTTAGATGTTACACTTAACTAGCCATTACTTGGGCCATCCAATGGAATCAAAGGACAATTCGATTCATTTAGGAGCACAACGCCACTTCCACCTTGCAAAATTTCCGGACCTAGCAGCAGGTTGTATTTGTTATAGACTATTTCAGAAAGCACTATAGTTTCATAACTAATTATAATAATAATAATAAATAATGTTTGGTAATTGTTTCCCTCCATTGACGGAGCTACATGCACCCAAGGGTGACAGCAGACACTCCTTCGCCAGAAAATTACACTATTTAGCTCGGTAATTTTTTAAAAGTATGTATATATATTATATAATGATACTCCTTGACTTCTGGTGAGTTTGTTTCTTTATATTTTGACTCCACTTAATAAAGATCATGGTTCCGCCACTGGTTCCCTCCCTAACAGCAAAAACAAAATCCAAAAGACCAAAGCTAAACTACATTAATTTACCTAAAGTAAGTTGATGTTCCTTGTAGTTTCGCAATGGACCAATGTATAATGTTCTCAATACAGTGTGCAAGTTAGGCGTTTTCCTGGTCTTTATTGTCAGCCCCAAGATTCATGCACAATTTGTTAATTTATGTATAATTTGTTTTAGGTAAGTGGGGTTATATTTGATTAGAGCAACTAATGATAAGGTTTGTTTTTATTTGATCAAACACAAAGGAAACTGTTGTGCAACACGCCTTCTACCATCGCATTTAATTTCCTAATATATTTAGTAAGATTTGCATAATCTTTTTGCATGACCAGTTTGTCCTAATTCTGATTTTCTACTTATAATCAATCCGAAGGGGCGTTCATTGAAGGTGGCGAAGCCAGAAAATTCAATAAGGGTGTTCAAATTTTGAACATCCTTTGCCGACGAGCAATGCAAGAGTGTTCATACATAGTATAATTTTTCGGCAAAGGGTGATCAGTTGACCACCCTTGGACCAACATAGCTTCGTCCCTGGTTCATTTTCCTGTTTCTTTTTGTATTGCTTAAAGAAAGTCTCAACACTAATATTTGGATATTTTTTTTATGGGACAATAGTCTTACTGCCCGAATCATTTTTTTTTTCTGTTAACATGATTAAGATCATACTGTGAAGAATTCAAAGGCAATTCATTGTTAGAATTGTTGTCTTACATCTTAAAAGGTGCACAATTTAGTGTTAAATTTCACATGTGAAATTCCATATATTTAGAGCCCGTGAGGCCAGCCCGTTCCAGCGCGCTAACGTTGGACTTAAATTTTTCTAACCCATTTAAAAGTGCGGCTTATAGGCCGGACTCAAGTTAACCCGTCGACCGTTAAGGCTTGGCTGAAGAAGCTACCCCGCGGGCCAAAAATATAATTCAAATAGGGAGTTTTATAATTTTATCCATAAAAACTAAACTAATTGTCCTTGCTTATCCATTAGTTTTTCTACACACCAAACTAATTACCTTTCATACCCATTGTAGCTTTTGTGGGTGATTGTTTTTTTTTTCTCATGTTCTTTTTTATTTCTCTATTTTTTTTTTCTTTTGTTTTTTTTCTCCTTTTATTTTTTTCTCGTTTTTATGTATTTATCTTTTTGTTCTTTTTCTATTCATATTTTTTTAGAACTATATTATTCTATATTTTCTTTATTCACTATAATCTGGTTGTATACTCAATTTGGCATGTTTCTTTTCATTTTGTTTTAATTTTTCTTTCCTTTTATTTTTATTTTTTAATCGTGCCATTTCTAATTTCATTCAACTTTTTTTTAAATTCCCTTTTTTCCCCATATTACTGTTTTATGTCTTCTGACACCTATTTTTATACAATGAACATTATTTTCATGGAACTTCATCAAAAAAAAATTAAGAAAATATTTGCAATGACCTAGTTGGAAAAAATTTAAAAATAAAAAAATAACTTATTTATTACGATATATCATTATATTATATTGTAAACTATAACTGTATATTGTTACTATAACCATGAATTTAGCTTTGCACAAATAGCACCTAGATAATTCAACAATAGTAGAAGTAGTATACTATTGCGGTATATTGTATACCATTACAATATACCGTTGCAGTATATTGCATATTATTATAATATATCGTTATAGTATATTGTATATTATAACATTATACTGTTGAAATATAACTATATACTTCTACAATATATTGTATATCGTAGCGATATACTGTTAGGTAATTGTGTTTTCCTTCCATTATTACAGTATACTGTTGTAGTATATGTATACTATAATAGTATTGCGGTGTAGTTACATACTTCTACAACATATTGTATATCATAGCAGTATATTGTTGGGTAGCTGTGTTCTTGTACTATCTTCAACTGAAAATTTCGATCTCAATCACTTCAAATCAGGTCCAACTGTGATTAAATTTTAGTATGAACCATTAGAAGGTACTGTAAGTAATATTAATAGCACCAAAATCACAATTAAATTCCGAAAAATGACTCGAACTAGAACAAATAGCGACGGGAAAATATACAATTTGTAGGGAGGGGGAGAGAGCGTTTTGTGGCGATGAAAGTTATCAATAGGCAAAGATTTCATTCAGCAAAAGAAAGTTAAACTACATGCGTGTAATGAGATTGAATCGTAATTTGTAGATATTGAGCAGACCTTTTTTGTTGCATACACAAAAGCATCACATAACTAAACAAAAATTGCTACTCAGTGCACCTATTAATTTTTCAATATTTTACTTTGCGGATATTATAAAAAGATAGCCTATCAAATAAACAATTTCACTTATATGAAAATAGAAGCAAGAACAAAGAGAGAAATAGATGAAGAGAGAAATAAAATATTTTTTACCTTGCATCGAAGGAAGGAAGATCAAGTGTGAGTTAGGTATAAGTTCATTGCCCTTGAAAACTTTAAAGACTTTTTTAATGGATGAACGGGTAATAATTTTATAAAAAATAGATATGTATTATAATTATTATCCAAGTAAGTACACCCGAATAATTAATTTAAGTTTAATAGATAGTCCCCATAAATTCCTCATTCAAATATCAAAGTAAAATAATCTTTAAAAAAGAGTCAAAGAGACAAATTCTACTCATAGATAATACTTAAATAAATGAGTCATTTGAGTTTAAGTTGCTGAGATATGGTTTTTTAAAAATGAATTTACTTGATTTTTATATTTCTTATGTCGTATTTGATTTGTCTCTGTCCAGAAAAGACAAATGCAATTCAAAAAGTCAGCTCGAATATTGCCTTTTGTCTTCCTCCTTCACTCTACATCGTACAGACAATAGGTTAAACTCTTTGTGGCAGGTGGTATCATATATCATATATATAAAATAGAAAGGCTTCATTTAGGAGCGCTGTTTTCATCCAACTAGTTTTATCGTAAATAAGGCGCACTATCTCATCAATATATATCTGGGCTAGCTTGCCCGTAGAGTAAGTCATGTTGAGCCGAGAGTCTCCTGAAAACATTCTTTCTATCCTTTTTGGGATAGGGGTAAGATCTGCGTACACTCTACTCTTCCCAGACCCACTAGTGAGATTTTACTGGGTATGTTGTTGTTGTTGTTGTTGTTATGTCATATTTGAAATTATTTTTTGTGTTTTTGTACAGTCTCAATACTTTATTAATGCAACAAAATCTATTTGAACAAAATATAAGAATTCAGTTCATATTGGTTTATCAAGAACCCTTCAGCTTAATTTTTTTTTCTGTTAACCCTTCAGTTCATACTCTATACATATGTGACTGTTGAGGCAGTATTTAGTACTTTGAATATGTCCATGATTTAGGTTAATATTTCTTTTTATGGAGTGTCTTTTTCTTTATTTCGATTATTGATTGAAAATTTCTTGAAAGTTTTGCTGACAGCTACAAAGTTTTATTAACAACTAAATCCCTCAATTTGCAAATAAAATTAATTTTCTTGAGTACTATGAAGTTTTATATAATATTTATATATAGTCTTGTAAAAATTTATACTTTTGCAATTTTTATTTACTTACCCATCATCATATATTGAGAATAATAACAAATTGTGTATAATTTTAGTTTCAATTATAGATTTAAAAAATGGGGTTTTGGCATGGTGATATGTACTCACACAATTGGCAGAAAATAGCCCCTAGTTATAGATATTTCTACCAAATAGCCTTTTTTCACTTTTTTCGTCACTTTGACGATATGAACTGGGTACCTAGCTTGGAATCAAGCTTGTGACCACGAGTGGTGGCAGGTGGTAGAAAGATGACCGAGCCAAGCCTTAGTTTCTTCATTTTGCACTTTTTGGCCCGTGTGTGAGGAATGTCATTTTGCCTTCTTTGTTCTTCAAATTGCAAGATGTATGGCACGAATATTT
>ML281283.1:80953-93920 GCA_005239495.1 Nicotiana undulata | reverse complement strand
CCCCTCCCATTAAACCCAATCAACCCAACCCCAAATCAAATTCACCCCAGCCCAGGTCCTAAACTAACCCGGCCCAGCGCCGAACTCATTTGAGTCGTTGATCAAATAAGATCAACGGCCTAGATCCCCATTTCCATAATTAAACCCTCACCTAACCCCCATTCCCCATCTCATTTTCGAGACTTCTCTCTCTCTCTCTTCGTCTCTTCATCTCTCTCTATCTTTCTGCTAATCTCTAGAAGCCTCCTTGGCTTCTCCCCTCCGATGGGTCCTGTTCAACTTCTCCGACTTGTTTCCTCATCGGAATCCATGGCTCTCTACTATCTCCTGGTCATCTACCTGCCTCTCAACCCCTCAGTGACATCCTAGGTTCTTCAGACGAACCTGGAGCGGTTCACTCACCTCCTATGGGTCTCTTGCCGTGTTCCGCCCACCCTCCCGGCCGTTTGAGTAAGTTTTCAGTACCCCTAGCCTGAATCGAGGTCACTCACGAGGTTTTCCCTCTTTTACGAGGTTCCACGAAACCCTAATTATCTGTATCTTTGGGTTTTCTTTAAGATCCGTCATATATTTACCATGCTATGAAGTTTCTTCTTGTTTTTCTCCGGAAAATTTGGTTTTAAACGATTTCGAAAACTAGGGTTTCTATACGCTGTTCTCAAAGCAGTTTCCTTTTGATTTTCTTTTATATCCATGCTATGTTTAAGTTATTATCTTTTGATTTTATGTTATTTTAACTGTAGTGAAACCCTAAGTATTCTGGATTGTTCTTTGTTATTTGACTGTATGCATCCATGTATCCTCTATGACTCCTATTTAATCTACTACTATGACCTCTTCCTGTTAATTTCTTTGAGTACCTCTTTGCATTGATTTATATTGATTCTTCTGTGTAAATTCCCATGCTTGTGATGTTTTCCTTAAATACATGGTCCTGTATATCCTGCCTATAAGTCTGTACCAATTTTTGAATTATTTCTATACTTGTGTGATGCTTTCCTTAATTACTTGGGATTTCCTGTGACTGAATCCGAGATTCTCTTGACTGATTTCAAATTGATGCCTTATTTTACTTTATACACGGGTAGTTCAATTTTCCTTAATTACCTCACTATGTACTTGGCTTCATTTGTGCACTATGTAAATGTTTCTGCCCTAATCAGCCTTGTTAGACTTATTTTCTTTCCTTATTCTGCCTTGACTATACCGTTTGAGACTAGACTCCTTAATTAAAGGAGTCCAGTGTCTTAGTTGGTGTTAATTGATTTATTTCCATGTTTGTGCACTCCATACCAAAGTACTACTCATTTTTCAAAACTATATAAAGAGTTGTTTTCCCTCTTTGCATACACACTGAAATTCACACACAATACACTGATATTCATCAGCAACACCACTGACACACACACACACATTGCTCTGAATTTTCCTGTGCTTTCATATACATCCGTTCCTGCTCTTTGCATCTATTGTTGACTACTCAGTCGGCTAAAGCCAAGACCGAGTAATTTCTATTGCTCTTGTGCTCTGCATACTACTACTGCTCTCATCCTGCATATTAATGTTCTACTGCTGCTCTCTCTTTGTCCTGTATACTACTACTGCTGTGCTATTTCCTGCACTTTGTTGTTCTCTATTCTTTGACTGCTATGTTTTCTTATTTAATTTTATAGTATCTATACCCAATATGCTCCAGTTTTTGTCTCTTTACCTATTGTTCATTATGTGCTTTATTCTATGGTTCTATTGTCTGCCCTGTAATTGGTTCAATCCCCATCATGTACCACTTTTGTTATGTTTGAATATGCATCTTGCTTTCCTATGGTTCCCTGTAATGGTGTCTTTAGAATACCCCCTACTATTTCCCTTTCCCTTGAGTCTGATATGCCTCCAGCATGCTTATGTGTTCCCAAGTTTATGTTTGCCTTGACATGATTGTGGTTACTGGCTCTCATTTTCTTCATAACTCTATATCCTGTAAAACTGTCTCTCCTGTTTGTGTATTATGTAGTCCCGACCCTCTGTGCTAGTGTGTGACCACTATCTGGTAATTGTGTGGTAACTGTGACTCTGCCATATTCTAATGTTTAATGATATCTGTCCCCAATCCCTTACCCCTGTTTGTGTTTGCTTTTTCATGAGGCTTGTTGCCTATCGGTTGTGATGGTACTCCTTCTCTTCTTAAACTTCTTTATTGCTCTTCCAAAGCTATTTTCAAAACTGTTGTCTCAACTACTCTTTTCCAACTCAAATTCTTTTTTTTAGACTTCAAGCACTCCCCCACTACTCTTAGATTCTAGGTTCTTCCCCCTTCGTGTGAGCATTGCCTTGGGGACCCTTGAGTACCCATTGAACTTTGACACACAAGGTCGGCTTCCTACACTGCACTTACTCATTCCTGGCTAGGGTATCTAGGTGTGAGCACTGTCAGGGATCTTCTGAGGTCCTTAGAGACTATGACACACTTGGGTTGGAAAGGGCCATGGCATATGGTAGATGGATCCGGTACTTTGGGCCTAGTGTTAGGCTCCCTATAGTTAGCTTCTTGATTTTTCTTTGGTTGTGTAATTTATGCAGTCCTGGTTTGTAATAATTATTTGTAAAACTAATTTGGGGCCGGATAGTGAAGATGGGAGGGAATTATGCATGCTTAATATAGTTATGGGTAGAAATCATGACTATAGGATTTATTTCCCTATGTGTGCAATAGTATCCTGTTTAGGACATGCATATCATGCAATAGAAATCATGTTTAGGTTCTTTATTTCGGCATGTTTATTACGTTCCTGTCATTTTATAAGCCATGTTCACAGTTAATAACTACAACAAGTGATATAATGTACGGCTACTGCATTTTCATAAGCATTACATTTAGAAACCATGTCTTTAGGTATCCTTGTGTGCATTAGATATCATGTTCTTTAGGACCTTACCTTTCAGCATGTTTGTTTCAAGTTATATTTTGCTGAACACCCAGTTAGCATGTATCTTATCTGATAATCTCGCTAAAAATGTGGTTAAACGGTTTAAAACGCTTCTGCAAGTATATTATTCTGCATATCTTAAAAATCAGAACTAAAGTCTGCATGTTCACCTTCAAAACAAAATAGGCAATGTATACACCCGCCTAGGCAAACCTTAGGTCCAATACTTATTAAAACCCAATCAATCGTTTTGTGTCTTGTTTGTGTTAAAAATGATCTGTAAAACTAATCAATCTCTTCTGGAAACCTGAGAACCTCTATGTGTGTCATTATTTTCACTCCTGCTTTCCCAGCAATTAATAGATTTTCAAAACAAATTCTCCCTTTCACAAGATCACTCTGTTCTGTTTGAATCCTCGCTCTATTTTAAAATTATTGGTTCTTGAAGTTTTGCATTCACTCTCTTTTACTGAAAACTACTGGTTCTTGCTTTATTTTTGAGTTTTTGGATTTCAAAGTAAGTCACTCATGTTCGAAGTTACTCTGCTTTATTTAAAAAATCTTGCTTTACTTCTGAATACTGGTTTTCTAAAAGCTATTCATCCATTTTTACTGAAAACTTAATCTAAACTGCTGTGCACTTTTAAATCCTGCTACTGTTTTTAAATTACTGGATTTCTAATCAATTCCTCTTCTTTAAACTGCTCTGTTTTAACTGAACTTCCTGCTTTATTACTGAGTTTCCAAAACCCAAAACCGCTGAAACCTACTGTTTTTCAACTCAAAACCTCTGTTTTAAATCCTGATTTTGGACTTTGATTGTGTTTGAGACGTGCTATCTATGTGTTTACCTGGGGAGGGATCTTTGAGCCTCTTATCTGCTTTTTATGTGCTGCCATACTTGTAGTCCTATTTGTTTTATATGTCGATTTTATCCTTTTTAAACCTAGGGGGTTCAGCCTAGTAATCACCTTGTAGGATTAGTATTCCTAAATACCCTCCAGGACTTGTAGAATGGGACGGGTAATAACACGCAATAAGCTTTATGACCGACACACGCGTTTTAAATACCTTAACGGGGCGGGAAGGGTAGAATATGGATATGATGACCGGTGCGCTAATACCACGTGTATCCCCTCTTCGAGGCGTGATGTACCGGGTATTGCATTGATGTGATCCATATTGATTTAAAACCTAGGACATTTTCATTCAAATGATTTTACTTTACTATTCTTTAAAATTCTTTTGACAATTTCAGCATCTACTTGAAATCCCCTCTTACGTGAGCTTTGCTTGTCATTTGTTTACTGTCCAAATTCACAAAAACTACTTGGCTGGGACCCACAGTTGTGGATCTTGAGGGGTGCCTAACACCTTCCCCTTGGGATAACTTCAAGCCCTTACCCAATCTCTGGTAATGCAAACAAGTTTATGAGTTAATCATTCTAGGTGCCCTAATGCACCATAAAATCGTTAGGTGGCGACTCTTCCTTAAAACCTTTTTCTTTAAGGAGTTGTCCAGAATGTCATGAAACCCGGTCTCCGCGTACCTAACCCGTGCGAGAAAAAAGGGGAGCGCGATAGCATGGCGACTTCGCTGGGGAGTTTCCCTAGGCTTATACCATTACAAGTTGCTTTGTGAATTTGGACCTTTAATTTTCATTTAAATGCTTACACCTTTTCCTATTCCCCGTTATATGCTGTTAACTGTTTAATTTTTGCAAGTATTTATTTCACCTGAACGAAAATGACATGGTCAAACCTAGCCAGGCTAATGTGTTGTCCGCACCATAGCCTTTAAGATAGCCTCGTCCAAAGTCCATTGGGTTTTCCTAGAACCCAAACGGACACCTTCACGTTCTGTGCATTTATTTTGGGAACTAAATGCTCTTTGCTAATTATTGATGTTAAATAGTCGAGTCTGGTGGGGGTAAACGTCTAACCCTTTTTATTTTGCAGAAATGAGGCACGAAATCCCCAGATTCGGCATGGTCGCCAACCATACCTTTCCGGCATGAAGGGACACACCATCGAGGAATGTCGTTCCTTGAAGGACAAGATACAAGCTCTCATAGACAACAAGATCATTGTAGCCAAGGATCCTGCTCCTAATGTTCGCAATAATCCGTTGCCCGACCATAAAGGTGGTGTCCATATGATTGAGGTAGATGATGATTGGGATCCCGAGGGATCAATTGGGCTGACTGCAGAGGGTGATCCGTAGAAGCCCGCAATTACTCTCAACCCTATTGTGGTTCAGATGCAGCCATCCAAGGATACTGAGGTAAACATGTCCATCCCACTCGAGTTTGAATCGAGACCGCCCGCCAAAGGAAAGGCCCTAGTGTCGTTCGAAGTTGAGTTTGTACGGACTCTCGAAGTTGCAGTCCGGCCACCTATAACATATACTCTGGTGGGAATAAGAATGACCACACCTATTCCAGTGGCAATGTCAACAACGCCACCCTTCTACTCAAACGCCATCCCATGGGACTACACCGCTGAAGCGAGAAGGAAAGGTAAAGGCAAGTCTGAGGAAGCCATTGACACAGGGGATGAAAAGAACTGACAGAGTTTATACCCCTGAACATTTGGCCGAGTCTAGCAAGCAGACCGCCAACTGTCCTCCCACCCTTGAGACAGGTTCAGATGATCATTGGAGAAAGATACAAGCCAAGGATTATTAAATCCTCGACCAGTTGAACAAGACACCCGCTCAGATATCCATTCTCTCCCTATTACAGAACTCTGAAACACACAGGAGTGCCTTGTTAAAGGTGCTGAGTGAAGCATACGTAATATCACCAGCGGGGAGATGGACAACATGGTGGGCCAGGTACTGGAGAGACACAAGATCAATTTCCATGAAGATGAGATACCGCCTGAGGGGTTAGGGCATAACAGAGCACTACACATCACAGTGCAATGTGAGGATCATTTCATCACAAGGATCCTAATTGATGGGGGTTCCAACCTCAACATTTGTTCGCTGGTCAAGCTCAAGAAATTGGGCAAAAGTCTACATGAGATAAAGGAAGGAGAGATCAACGTAAAAGCCTTCGACGGTTCGCAGAGGTCCACCATTGGAGAAATCACCTTGTGCTTACATATGGGACCAACTTGGTTCGATGTAGATTTCCAAGTGATAGATGTGCCTGCATCCTACAACTTACTGTTAGGACGACCTCGACCTTGGATCCACGTTGTTGGGGCCGTGGCATCAACCCTACATCAAGATGTGAAGTTCGAATGGAATCACTAAGAGGTAATCATTCATGGCGACGGTAGCAACCATATCTACGGTCGCCAAACCTTTTCGGTCATCGATGGAAGAAGGAAGTTGGGTGGAGAGATCTACCACAACATTGAACGAGTTAACGCCATTGATAAGGACAAGTGGTGGGACAGTAAGATTGAAAGCATCTTGAACTGGAAATGGTACGAGCCAGGTAAAGGGCTCGGTAAAAATCTCCAGGGAATAACGAAGCCAATAACATTCAAGAAGCACGGTACCACTTTCAGTCTGGGGTACGAGTACACTTGGAAGGAATTCAAGAACTGGTCGCCACCATGGCGCAGCCCCTACTACCCATTGGAGCAGCCAATACCTCACTTGGAGCAAACTTTCCAACAAGCTGATATCATCTACGGTACGGATGAAGAGGAAGCGTTAGCGGCAATGCGGGATTTATTTCTGGACGATGAGGACATGGACTGCTGTGTCATTCTTGAAGAGGAGGGGGAGGAAGGCCCTTCCATACAGGTCATGAGTAAAGGATCATATCTCAAGAATTGGTCTGTCAGGATAACCAAAGCCCGTCGAGCCTCGGGGTAGCAAGGCTAACAAAACAAGCACTATTTACAATTTATTTATATAAAGAATTTTCTTCCTTTTCGCATTTTTTAATTTCTGCAAGAAAGAGCTCCCATGTTCAAACAATTATTCAATTTATCAAAGCATTTCCAATTTCTTTATAAATCTTATATTTACTTGCTACTGTTTTCCTCCCCATTACTTTATTTACACAGCATTACTATTACTTATCTTGATGAACCGACGACTGTGACATGCAACGAGGCAACGCAACAAACGGATTCCGAGTAAGACGAGGATGATATACCTGAGGATATTATAAAAAAGGTCGAGAACTTTGAGAACAAACCTAAGTCCAACCTGGACGAGACGAAAATTATCAATCTGGGGGATTCAGAGAACGTCAAAGAAACACGCATCAGCATTCATCTATAGCCGTCAGAAAATGAGGAATATACGAAATTCTTAAAAGAATATGAGGACATATTCGCCTGGTCATATGATGACATGACTGGCCTCAGTACATCGATTGTGGCCCACAAGATGCCAACCAATCCAACATGCCCACCGGTGAAGCAAAAGCTCAGGAAGTTCAAACCAGACATGAGCTTGAAAATCAAAGAAGAGGTCACCAAGCAGATCAATGCCAGGGTTCTCCGGGTGGTCGAATATCCTACATGGTTAGCCAACATTGTGCCTATGCCAAAGAAGGATGGGAAGGTCAAAGTCTGCGTCGACTACCGGAATCTCAACCAAGCTAGTCCGAAAGACGACTTCCCCTTGCCGAATATAAACATCCTAATTGACAACTGCGCCAAGCATGAGCTGCAGTCCTTTGTAGATTGTTTTGCCGGTTACCATCAGATTTGGATGGACGAGGAAGATGTTGATAAAATGGCGTTCATTACGACGTGGGGAGTGTATTGTTACAAGATGATGCCATTCGGTCTGAAGAATGCAGGGGCCACCTACATGAGGGCTATGACTACTATATTTCATGATATGACTCACAAGAAGATCGAGGTATATGTGGACGACACCATCATCAAATCAAAGAAGGTCGCTGACCATATGGAAGATTTGAGAAAATTCTTCAACGGGTTAAGGAAGTACAATCTGAAACTTAACCCTGCAAAGTGTGCATTCAGGGTTCCTGCTGGCAAGTTGCTGGGGTTCATTGTCAGTTGCCGAGGAATAGAACTGGATCCATCAAAGGTCAAAGCCATCCAAGAATTGCCTCCACCAAAGAACAAGAAGGATGTTATGAGTTTCCTGAGGAGGCTCAATTACATCAGCAAGTTCATAGCCCAGTCTACCGTCATTTGTGAACCAATTTTCAAGATGTTGAGAAAGGATGTTGCAACCAAATGGACCGAGGATTGTCAAAGGGCCTTCGACGGAATCAAGGAGTATCTCTCAACACCACCAGTCCTGGTACCACCCGAGCCAGGTAGACCTTTGCTAATCTACCTTGTTGTGTTGGATGGAGCTTTCGGTTGCGTTCTTGGGCAACATGACGAGACAGGAAGAAAAGAGCAAGAAATTTACTACCTCAGCAAGAAGTTCACTCCGTATGAAGCCCAGTACTCTCTATTAGAACGCACTTTCTGCGCTCTGACTTGGGTCGCACAGAAGCTGAGGCACTATTTCTGTGCATATACAACGTACCTCATATCAAGGATGGATCCGTTGAAATACATCTTTCAGAAGCCCATGCCTACTAGAAAACTGGCCAAATGGCATATCCTGTTAAGTGAGTTCGACATTATTTACGTGACCCAGAAGGCGGTCAAGGGACAAGCACTAGCAGATCATCTTGCTGAAAATCCTGTGGACGGAGAATACGAACAATTGAAAATGTATTTTCCCGATGAAGAAGTGTCATTCATAGGGGAGGACATTACAGAATCCTACAATGGTTGGAGGGTGTTCTTTGATGGGGCCGCAAACTTCAAAGGCGTAGGTATTGGAGCAGTCTTAATATCAGAAACCGGTCAGCACTATCTGATATCCGCCAAACTCAGGTTCCCCTGCACCAACATCATGGCTGAATATGAGGTCTGCATCTTGGGGCTCAACTTGGCCATCGACATGAACGTTCAAGAGTTATTAGTGATTGGTGACTCAGACTTATTGATACACCAAGTCCAAGGAGAATGGGCGACCAAGAATTCCAAGATATTGCCATACCTACATCGTGTACAGGAATTGAGAAAGTGGTTCACAAAGATAGAATTCCGGCACGTCCCAGAATCCAGAATGAGTTCGTCGACGCACTGGCCACCTTGTCATTTATGATCCAGCATCCAGACAAGAAATTCATTGATCCTATCCCGGTGGGGATCCACAATCAGACGGCCTACTGCGCCCATGTTGAAGAAGAAGCAGACGGAAAGCCTTGGTTTCATGATATTAAGGAGTACTTGGCAAAGGGAGAATATCCAGAGCCTGCAAACGCTACTCAGAAACGCACACTTCGAAGGTTGTCAAACAATTTCTTTCACAGCGGAGGAATCATGTATAAGAGGACTCCTGATTTGGGTTTGCTAAGATGTGTCGAAGCAAGAGAAGCAACAAAACTGCTGGAGGAAATACATGCGGGTACATGCGGTCCTCATATGAATGGGTTCGTTCTAGCAAAGAAGATACTTCGGGCCGGTTATTTCTGGATGACCATGGAAACGGATAGTATGTCAAGAAATGCCACCGATGCCAGATACATGGGGATATGATAAAGGTACCCCCCCAGTGAGCTTAATGCAACAAGTTCGCCATGGCCGTTCGCCGCTTGGGGCATGGATGTTATTGGACCAATCGAACCTGCCGCCTCCAACGGACACAGGTTTATTCTGGTCTCCATTGATTACTTCACTAAATGGGTCGAAGCAGCATCCTACAAAGCAGTTACCAAGAAAGTGGTAGCTGATTTCGTCCGCGACCGCATTGTTTGTCGGTTCGGAGTTCCAGAGTCAATCATCACCGATAATGGTTCAAATCTAAACAGTGACCTGATGAAAGCAATGTGTGAGGCCTTCAAGATCAAACACAAGAATTCTACAACATACAGACCTCAAATGAAAGGAGTCGTTGAGGCTGCCAACAAGAACATCAAGAAGATATTGAGAAAGATGATAGAAAAGCACAAGCAGTGGCATGAGAAGTTGTCGTTCGCCTTATTGGGATACCGAACCACGGTTCGCACATCAACTGGGGAAACTCCTTATATATTGGTATATGGTAATGAAGTCGTCATTCCTGCTGAAGTTGAAATTTCATCCCTGAGAATCATACAAGAAGTTGAGCTCAGCGACGCAGAATGGGTAAGAAGTCGTTATGAGCAATTGGTCCTCATAGACGGGAAAAGAATGAACGCAGTCTGTCATGGGCAGCTATATCATAATAGAATGACCAGATCATTCCATAAGAAAGTCAAGTCGAGACGATTCACACCGGGGCAACTAGTGGTAATGAAAATCTTTCCTCATCAAGACGAAGCAAAAGGGAAATTCTCTCCCAATTGTCAAGGCCCGTACATGGTTCACCGAGTGCTGACAGGAGGAGCGCTCATACTTGCAGAAATGGATGGAGAAATCTGGCCAAAACCAATCAACTCAGACGCAGTCAAGCGTTACTATGTGTAACTTTCATGCTTTTATCAAATGTTGTAAATTGAACTACGCCTGAACTGATTCCCGTTTAAGAGGGGATATGTAGGTAGCCCTATGGGTTCGGTCACATTTTAATAAAAATTTCATTTTCCCCACGAATGGAAACTGGGGCAGAATTTTGAGAAGGGACCTCAAAATTCTGAAGCGAGTTCAGCCGAGCACCGCACAACCAGTAGCCAGACGCATTCACCCACCAAACTAGGGCAGAATGTTGAGGAGGACCCTCAAAATTCCGTATCAAGAGAGGTTGCAACGTCTTGAATCGCGTCGTGGTCGTCGGTTCATCCAAAAGAAAACTATTTTTTTTAAATTATAAGTTGTATCATATCCTTACAAAACCATGCATGTTTAATTTTTCTCAAAAATAGCTTGTTTAGCAACGCTATCCTTGTGATAAAAACAGGGTGATCATTATCAAGGAGACAAGCCAAGCCAGCGGGGAATGCAAACTAACCCTCCCCGTTACAGAACTCACAATTTTTCTATGGATGCAGGCACAAAGACGGCAAAAGCCCAAAACATATTATTATCTCTGCAGGACGTATATCTCTCAAAAGACGCTCTCAAACTCGTCGCACATGCTGACATTTACTATCATCGCAAACAGCGCTTATTCACCACAATCGTATCACCGCAGTTTATCATCAGCTAAGAACTCTTACTGTCATTTTATTTTCCCGCACTACATAAGGCTACCATTCTGCCTTCCGAGGTTCCACACTACCTCCCCTGCATTTTTATTTCCTGCATTGCATAAGGCTACCATTCTGCCTTCCGAGGTTCCACGCTACCTCCCCTGCATTTTTATTTCCTGCATTACATAAGGCTACCATTCTTCCTTTCAAGGTTCCACGCTACCTCTCTCCGTATTTTTCTGCATTGCATAAGGCTACTATTCTGCCTTCTGAGGTTCTACGCTACCTCCCATGCATTTTATTTTCTTGCACTGCATAAGGTTACCATTCTGCCTTCCGAGGTTCTACGCTACCTCTCTCCGCATTTTACTGCATTGCATAAGGCTCCCGTCTACCTTTTCAAAGCAACCACCTTTCGTGACACTACTTATTTACGTTTTCTTTCGGGCTAAGATCTGCCCCTCTTTTCTTTCGCAAATCGCAAGACTAAACTCTGTCTTGTTAGCATCATACTACTGCATTCTTCATGGGCTGAGATATCGCCAACTTGTCCAAAGGCGTCATCATTCGGAGGCACCATATTCATGGACCGACAACACCATTCCATGGCCCGAGGATCTCTTTATTCAACTTGCATATCCTTATTCAAAAGGCATCATGGTTCGGAGGCACCATCCTCATGGACCGAGAATATCATTTCATAGCCTGTGAATCCCGCATCAAGCGATTCATGGCCCAAGACATCATGGTCTAAGGACATCATCCTCAATTGTCCAAAGACAATATTCATAGTCCAACAGGAATTTGCATCATGTTTAAATTACGCACAATCCCGCACCTTGTGACCATTCTTGTAAAACATCACCGGCCTACTTCACCGGTGACTCCGGAACTACACACGGCCTGATTCCTGTAAGACCGGGGATATGTAAGCAGCTCAGAAACCAGGGTGCGGACTAATTCTCTCACGCAGTTCCATTCGGTCAAAATTGGCCATCATATCTTTACTCGACAACTCTTTCTTCCTTCCCGGGTAAAGAGGGGAAGCTGTTGATACCCAATTTTTCCTTAAATTCTTTTCAAACTTGCAGATAAGCTTTCAAAATCACTCTTTGTAATAATGAGTATTTTTCCCAATTTTTCCATATTTTTATTAAAATATTTTCATGTTTATCTGATATTTTATATTTGAATAATTGATCTTAAATTATGTTATAAATAATTTTAAAATATTTCCAGCTCGGTATGTAATTTTTAATCATTTTGTATCCGTTAGGATTCAATTATTTCATAAATTAGCCAATTGGGTCTCATTTAATTTCAATTACAGTTATTTTTGCAATCATAGCCCAATTGTATACTTTATGCTATTAAATTCGGAAATTATTGATTTTTTATATATGTGATATTGTTTAATTACCTTAATTTCATTTGTTTTACCTCAATTTCATCTTTTATATAATTATAAGTTATTTTATTAATTTTACTTATTTTTTTATGGGTATTTAACTAATAGCCATTTTCTATTTCAATTATAACCACCCCCCTCCCAATTAAACCCAATCAACCTAGCCCCAAATCAAATTCTCCCCAGCTCAGGTCCTAAACTAACCCGGCTCAGCTTCGAACTCATCTGAGTCGTTGATCAAATAAGATCAACGGCCCAGATCCCCCTTTCCATAATTAAACCCTCACCTAACCCTCATTCACCGTCTCATTTTCGAGACTCCTCACTCTCTCTCTTCGTCGCTTCATCTCTCTCTATCTTTCTGCTAATCTCTAGAAGCCTCCTTGGTTTCTCCCCTCCGATGGGTCCTGTTCATCTTCTCTGACTTGTTTCCTCACCGGAATCCATGGCTCTCTACTATCTCCTGGTCATCTACCTGCCTCTCAACCCCTCAGTGACATCCTAGGTTCTTCAGACGA
>ML281283.1:29804-80760 GCA_005239495.1 Nicotiana undulata | reverse complement strand
CCCCCTTCCCCGTCTCATTTTCGAGACTCCTCACTCTCTCTCTTCGTCTCTTCATCTCTCTCTATCTTTTTGCAAATCTCTAGAAGCCTCCTTGGCTTCTCCCCTCCGATGGGTCATGTTCATCTTCTCCGACTTGTTTCCTCACCGGAATCCATGGTTCTCTACTATCTCCTGGTCATCTACCTGCCTCTCAACCCCTCAGTGACATCCTAGGTTCTTCAGACGAACCTGGAGCGGTTCTCTCACCTCCTATGGGTCTCTTGCTGTGTTCCGGCCACCCTCCCGACCGTTTGAGTAAGTTTGCAGTACCCCTATCCTGAATCGAGGTCACTCACGAGGTTTGCCCTCTTTTCTGAGGTTCCACGAAACCCTAGTTCTCTATATCTTTGGGTTTTCTTTAAGATCCGTGTTATATTTACCATGCTATGAAGTTTCTTCTTGTTTTTCTCCGGAAAAATTGGTTTTAAACGATTTCGAAAACTAGGGTTTCTATACCCTGTTCTCAAAGCAATTTCCTTTTGATTTTTTTTATATCCATGCTATGTTTAAGTTATTATCTCTTGACTTTATGTTATTTTAACTGTTCTTGGTGAAACCCTAAGTATTCTGGGTTGTTCTTTATTATTTGACTGTATGCATCCATGTATCCTCTATGACTCCTATTTAATCTACTACTATGACCTCTTCTTGTTAATTTCTTTAAGTACCTCTTTGCGTTGATAAGTGATTGTTGTTTGAACTCTTGAAATTCCGACCTTTACCCTACTGGCTCTTCACTGGTTGATTTATATTGATTCTTCTGTGTAAAATCCCATGCTTGTGATGTTTTCCTTAAATACATGGTCCTGTATATCCTCCCTATAAGTCTGTACCAATTTTTGAATTATTTCTATACTTGTGTGATGCTTTCCTTAATTACTTGGGATTTCCTGTGACTGAATCCGAGATTCTCTTTACTGATTTCAAATTGATGCCTTATTTTACTTTATACACGGGTAGTTCAATTTTCCTTAATTACCCCACTATGTACTTGGCTTCATTTGTGCACTATGTGAATGTTTCTGCCCTAATCAGCCTTATTAGATTGATTTTCATTCCTTATTCTGCCTTGACTATACCGTCTGAGACTAGACTCCTTAATTAAAGGAGTCCAGTTGTCTTAGTTGGTGTTAATTGATTTATTTCCATGTTTGTGCACTCCTTACCCATGTACTACTCGTTTTTCAAAACTATATAAAGAGTTGTTTTCCCTCTTTGCAAACACACTGATATTCATCAGCAACACCACTGACACACACACACACATTGCTCTGAACTTTCATGTTCTTTCATATACATCTCTTCCTGCTCTTTGCATCTATTGTTGACTACTCAGTCACCTAAAGCCAAGACTGAGTAATTTCTATTACTCTTGTGCTCTGCATACTACTGATGCTATTATCCTGCATATTACTGTTCTACTGTTGCTCTCTCTTTGTCCTGTATACTGCTACTGCTGTGCTATTTCTTGCACTTTGTTGTTCTCTATTCTTTGATTGGTATGTTTTCTGATTTAATTTTATAGTATCTATACCCAATATGCTCCAGTTTTTGTCTCTTTACCTGTTGTTCATTATGTGCTTTATTCTATGGTTCTACTGTCTGCCCTGTAATTAGTTCAATCCCCATCATATACCCCTTTTGTTATGTTTGAATATGCATCTTGCTTTCCTATGGTTCCCTGTAATGATGTCTTTAGCATATCCCTACTATTTCCCTTTCCCTTGAGTCTGATATGTCTCCAGCATGCTTATGTGTTCCCAAGTTTATGTTTGCCTTGACATGATTGTGGTTACTGGCTCTCATCTTCTTCTTAACTCTATATCCTACAAATCTTTCTCTCTTGTTTGTGTGTTATGCAGTCCCGACCCTCTGTGCTAGTATGTGACCATTATCTGGTAAATGTGTGGTGACTGTGACTCTGCCTAATTCTAATGTTTAATGATATTTGTCCCCCAATCCCTTACCTCTGTTTGTGTTTGCTTTTTCATGAGGCTTGTTGCCTATCAGTTGTGATGGTACTCTTGCTCTTCTGATAAACTTCTTTATTGCTCTTCCAAAGCTATTTTCAAAACTGTTGTCTCAACTACTCTTTTCCAACTCAAATTCTTTTTTTTAGACATCAAGCACTCCCCCACTACTCTTAGATTCTAGGTTCTGCCCCCTTCGTGTGAGCATTGCCTTGGGGACCCTTGAGTACCCATTGAACTTTGACACACAGGGCCGACTTCCTACACTGCACTTACTCATTCCTGGCTAGGGTATCTGGGTGTGAGCACTGTCAGGGATCTTCTGAGGTCCTTAGAGACTATGACACACTTGGGTTGGAAAGGGCCATGGCATATGGTAGATGGATCCGGTACTTTGGGCCTACTGTTAGGCTCCCTATAGTTAGCTTCTTGATTTTTCTTTGGTTGTGTAATATATGCAGTCCTGGTTTGTAATAATTATTTGTAAAAATAATTTGCGGCCGGATAGTGAAGATGGGAGGGGATTATGCATGCTTAATATAGTTATGGGTAGAAATCATGACTATAGGATTTATTTCCCTATGTGTGCAATAGTATCCTGTTTAGGACATGCATATCATGCAATAGAAATCATGTTTAGGTTCTTTATTTCGGCATGTCTATTACGTTCTTGTCATTTTATAAGCACCGTTCACAGTTAATAACTACAACAAGTGATATAATGTACGGCTACTGCATTTTCATAAGCATTACATTTAGAAACCATGTCTTTAGGTATCCTTGTGTGCATTAGATATCATGTTCTTTAGGACCTTACCTTTCAGCATGTTTGTTTCAAGTTATATTTTGCTGAACACCCAGTTAGCATGTATCTAATCTGATAATCTCGCTAAAAATGTGGTTAAACGGTTTAAAACGCTTCTGCAAGTATATTATCCTGCATATCTTCAAAATCAGAACTAAAGTCTGCATGTTCACGTTCAAAACAAAATAGGCAATGTATATGCCCGCCTAGGCAAACCTTAGGCCCAATACTTATTAAAACCCAATCAATCGTTTTGTGTCCTGTTTGTGTTAAAAAATGATCTGTAAAACTAATCAATCTCTTCTGGAAACCTGAGATCCTCGATGTGTGTCACTATTCTCACTCCTGCTTTCCCAGCAATTAATAGATTTTCAAAACAAATTCTCCCTTTCACCAGATCACTCTGTTCTGTTTGAATCCTCGCTCTATTTTAAAATTATTGGTTCTTGAAGTTTTGCATTCACTCTCTTTTACTGAAAACTACTGGTTCTTGCTTTATTTTTGAGTTATTGGATTTCAAAGTAAGTCACTCCTGTTCGAAGTTACTCTGCTTTATTTAAAAAATCTTGCTTTACTTCTGAATACTGGTTTTCTAAAAGCTATTCATCCATTTTTACTGAAAACTTAATCTAAACTGCTGTGCACTTTTAAATCTTGCTACTGTTTTTAAATTACTGGATTTCTAATCAATTCCTCTTCTTTAAACTGCTCTGTTTTAACTGAACTTCCTGCTTTATTACTGAGTTTCCAAAACCCAAAACCGCTGAAACTTACTGTTTTTCAACTCAAAACCTCTGTTTTAAATCCTGATTTTGGACTTTGATTGTGTTTGAGACGTGCTATCTATGTGTTTACCTGGGGAGGGATCTGTGAGCCTCTTATCTGCTTTTTATGTGTTGCCATACTTGTAGTCCTATTTGTTTTATATGTCGCTTAGAATTTTATCCTTTTAAACCTAGGGGGTTCAGCCTAGTACTCACCTTGTAGGATTAGTAGTCCTAAATACCCTCCAGGACTTGTAGAATGGGACGGGTAATAACACGCAATAAGCTTCGTGACCGACACACGTGTTTTGCATACCTTAACGGGGCGGGAAGGGTAGAATATGGATATGATGACCGGTGCGCTAATACCACGTGTAGCCCCTCTTCGAGGCGTGATATACCGGGTATTGCATTGATGTGATCCATACTGATTTAAAACCTAGGACATTTTCATTCAAATGATTTTACTTTACTGTTCTTTAAAATTCTTTTGACAATTTCAGCATCTACTTGAAATCCCCTCTTACGTGATCCTTGCTTGTCATTTGTTTACTGTCCAAATTCACAAAAACTACTTGGTTGGGACCCACAATTGTGGATCGTGAGGGGTGCCTAACACCTTTCCCTTGGGATAACTTCAAGCCCTTACCCAATCTCTGGTAATGCAAACTAGTTTATCAGTTAATCATTCTAGGTGCCCTAACGCACCATAAAATCGTTAGGTGGCGACTCTTCCTTAAAACCTTTTTCTTTAAGGAGTTGTCCAGAATGTCATGAAACCCGATCTCCGCGTACCTAACCAGTGCGATAAAAAAAGGGGGCGCGACATATATACCTAACAAGATACACCATACAAGTAATGCCTCCAAATCTGAAGAGCAAGAACAATCGCTGCCAACTCCAAATCGTGAACGGGGTAGTTCTTCTCATGAACCTTCAGCTGACATGAAGCATATGCAATAACCCATCCCTCCTGCATCAATACACATCCCAAGCCAACGTGTGAAGCGTCGAAATAAACTATATACATCCCCGAAATGGAAGGCAACACTAGAACTAGTGTTGAGGTCAAAGATGTCTTGAGCTTCTGAAAGCTCGTCTCATACTCGTCAGACCATCAGAATGGGGCACCCTTCTGGGTCAATCTAGTTAGAGGGGCTGCAATGGATGAAAAGCCCTTTACAAACCGGCGATAATAACCTGCCAATCCCAAGAAACTCCTGATCTTAGTCGCGAAAGTAGGGCGTGTCCAACTCTGAACTGCCTCAATCTTCTTAGGATCCACCTTGATACCCTCTCCGGATACCACATGTCCCAATAATGCCACAGAATCTAACCAAAACTCACACTTGAAGAACTTAGCATACAACTTCTGTTCTCGCAAGGTCTGGAGCACTACTCTCAAATGATGCTCGTGCTCCCCCAGGCTACGTGAGTAGATCAAGATGTCATCAATGAAGACAATGACAAAAGAATCAATATAAGGCCTGAACACCCTGTTCATCAAATCCATGAATGTCGTGGGTGCATTAGTCAAGCCAAAGGATATCACCAGGAACTCATAATGACCATATCTGGTACGGAAGGCAGTCTTTGGGGCATCCGAGTCCCGAATCCTCAGCTGATGGTACCCAGATCTCAAGTCAATCTTAGAAAACACTCGAGCACCCTACAACTGGTCAAACAAATCATCGATGCGCGGCAACGGATACTTGTTCTTGATGGTAACTTTATTCAACTGGCGGTAGTCAATACACATCCGCATAGTCCCATCCCTCTTCTTCACAAATAACACTGGAGCACCCTAGGGAGATACACTCTATCTGATAAACCCCTTAGCTAGAAACTCCTCAAGTTGTTCCTTCGGAGCCATACGGTATGGTGGGATAGATATAGGTTGGGTGCCTGAAGCAAAGTCAATGCAAAAATCAATATCACGATCTAGTGGAATGCCTAGAAAGTCTGAATGAAACACATCCACGAACTCTCGAACCACTAGTACTGAATCAATCGTTGGGGACTCTGCGGTGGTGTCCCACATATAAGCGAGATAAGCCAAACAACCCTTCTCGACCATACGTCGAGCCTTCAGGAAAGAAACAACCCGACTAGCTGCACTAACTGAGGAACCTCTCCACTCTAATCTCAAAAACTCAAGCATGGCTAAGGTAACAGTCTTGGCATGGCAATCTAGGATGGAATGATAAGGAGATCACCAATCCATGCCCAGGATGACCTCAAAGTCAGTCATATCAAGTAACAACAGGTCCGCTCTGCTCTCGAACCCACAGAATGTTACCACATAGGACCGATAGATCTGGTCCACAACAATAGAGTCGCCCACAGGAGTGTACACATAAACAGGAGTACCCAAGGACTCACGAGGAATATCGAGGAAATGAGCAAACAAAGATGACACATATGAATAGGTAGACCCTTGATCAAATAATATTGAGGCCTCCCTATCGCAGACGGAGATAATACTTGTGATAACGGCATCTGAGGCCAATGCATCTTGTCTAGCCATAAAAGCATAGAATCTGGCTGGAACGTCGGTTGGCTGGCCCCCACCTGACTGAATAGAAGCTGGCTGAGCTCCCCCTGCCTAGCCTCCACCTCTAGGACGACCCCTACCAGCCTGTCATCCACCTCTGGGTGGCCGGATCGCTGGTTCTGAAACCATAGGCTGCTGACTCTACTGCACTGCCTTGCCTCGAAGTCTGGGGAAAAACCTCTTTATGTGACCTGGATCCCCACACTCATAGCAACCTCTCGGCACCATATCCTTCTGCCCTGAAGACTAGCCCTGGTGGCCGGAATAACCACTGGAAGAACTCTAAATGGCTGGGGGACGATTTGAACTCTATGGCATGGCACTTAAATAAGAGCTGGAGGAACCCTGATGACCAGAATACTCGCCGAAGGAACCCTGAATAGCTGGTGGGCGATAAGAACTCTCCGGTATCGCACTGAAATAAGGCCTCACTGGAGCGCCTCGAGGAGGTGGTGGAGGTGCTGAATATGGGGGCCTGCTGGGCTGGTCCCTATCAAACTAACCTCTGCCCCTAGTCGGGGCACCTCTAAAATCTCTAGAAAACCGAGCCCTCTTATCCTATTGTCCCTGCCCTTTACTCCTCAAACGATATCCCTCAATCCTGCGAGCGATCTCCACTACTAGCTGATAAGGAGTCCACATCTCCACCTCTCGCGCCATGTTGTCCCTAATACCCCAAGTGTAACCCTGCTACAAACCTCCGCACTCTCTCTGCGTCATTAGGGAGTATCATAAGTACATGACAAGACGACTCAAAAAACCTCGCCTCGTAGTCGGTCACTGTCATCTAACCCTGCTCAAGCTGCTCAAACTGATACCGCAACTCTTCCCTCTCAGAGGGTGGAATGTTCCTGTATAGGAATAGCTGAGTGAAATTCTCCCAAGTGATGGGAGGAGAATCTGTTGGCCTGCCTAGAACATAAGACTGCCACCATCTACGGGCTCTGCCCTCTAGCTGGAAAGTAGTGAAGTCAACTCCATGAGACTCCAGTATCCTCATGCTGTGCAGTCTGTCCCTCCACCTATCAAAAAATTCCTGAGCATCCTCATGACGCTTGCCCTCGAAGACAGGAGGGTGCAGTCTGGTCCATCTGTCTAATAGCTTCTGCGGATCGCCGTCCGCAGCTGCTCGGGGCTCATGTGCTGCTGCTGCTAATGACTGGGGCCCACCCACGGGCAGCGTACCCGGGGTTTGATAAAGCGCAACTGCATGTCCTGAGGCCTGGGCAGTAGGGGTCTGTGCTCCCCCTCCCGCCTGAGATGTGGTCGGGTCCGCTGGAAATAAACTAGCCTGGGTCATAGTATCCATGAACTGCATCATACGGCCCATGACCTCCTGAAATCCTGGCACCGTCATGAAGTCCACTGGGGCAGGATCCGCTGCGGGCACCTCACCTTGCTCCTCAATAATAGGATCCTCTACTGGATCCGCTGGTGGTGCAACTAGGGCAGCTCTGGGACGTCCTCATCCCCTACCTCGTGCCGGTGCCCTCCCCCGACCTCTGCCTCAGCCTCTAGCGATGGGGGTAGTGGCCCCTCCCGGGTCTGGAACGTCGTTTGTGCGTGTCCTCGTCATCTGTGAGAGAATCGAAGAGTGAGATTTAATATACGAATAAAGAGAGATTTCCTAACACCCTATAGCCTCCCGAAGATAAGTACATACGTCTCTGTACCGATCCGCAAGACTCTATTAGGTTTTCCCGTTACTTGTGAGACCTACGTGAACCTAGAGCTCTGATACCATGTTGTCACAACCCAAATCCTAGTCTAGGTCGCTATGGCGCCCAACACCGACGTTAGGCAAGCCAACACCATTAGTTTAGTGAGTCCCACTTATTTTTATATAAACCTTTTCAACAATACTTGAGTTTTTGGTCACAAAGCATGATAAGATAACAAATATCAAAGGCAAATTTAATTGCAATGATCAAGAAGTTATATTTAAATAGTTACATTCCCAAAAGAATAGTTCTACCAATGTGTGTGCCAGGAACTAGTGTCACAAGTATACAGGCATCTAGTAGAAGGAATCAAAAGAATACGTCTACCCTACTGTCTGAGATGAAATAGACAGAATTACAAAAGAAAAGACCCCAACGTGCTGCTGAACGACATCAAGGGAAGCAGCTCACCGTGGAATCCTTGGTCTTAGAAAGTCAAGAACGTGCTCCAGACTGATAACCAGATGCACCTGCCTCAGAACCTGTACAATTAAGTACATAAGCGTAGCATGAGTACATAAACATTATGTACCCATTAAGTATCCAGTCTAATCTCGAAGAAGTCGTGACGAGAGTTCGACTTGACTCTTACTAGGGCCAAAACACTCACTTTGTTTAAATATAAGGCTAAGCATGAATATCAAGGATGAATAGCAAATAAAGAAAAACAAGTCTTTCCACAAGTGCATTTATGTGTCAATTCTTATCAAACAGGTCGCTAATTTATCTTCCGGGGCATTTTAACGGTTTAACAATCACAGAAAATACCAAGCAAATAACATGCGCATAATATGCCGAGGATGTATGGCCTGATCCAACAAAATAATAAATGTGCACTGCCGAAGGGTCGAACGGCGCGAACCATAGATGCATCTATTAACCTGCCGAGGTGAACAACCCACTCCTATGAGAGTAGTGGAAGGAATCACTCCGCTCGCAGAATATAAATGTGAAGCGGTCCCACATAATCTTAATACATTGTTCCTCAATTTCCTTTAAAAATAACGATTTGCTTGAAACTCTAAATTTTTCTTAAGATCTTGAAATAATTCCAGTCATTACATACGGCACATGAAATAATTAAACGATATTCACAAAAGCATGGTGTGAACCTAAACTACCCGGACATAACAAGAACAGTTACTACGTACGGACCCTCGTCATTTTGTGCGTACGTAGTCCCCCACAATTTTCATACATCATATAAGTTCACTTATGGGGAGGTTTCCCTCTTACGGGGTTAGAAAGGAGACTTACCTCGTTTCGAGCCTACTTCCAACGCAAGAATGCGCCCGAACCTCCGAATTCGTCGCCCCGCAACTCAAAACTAACCAAACATCACATAAACTAATAAATCTATGCTCAAAGGTTCACAATTTCCCTATTTAAATGGTTACCCAACCTAGTTTGCAAGATTCCTAAAATTCACCCCCAGGCCCACATGCTCGGATTCCAGAAATATTTAAGGTAAGTTGTTACCCATAACCTAAGGATCAATAATATATGATTTTTACTATATTCTGTATTAATTTTCGTGGTTAAATCCTATTTTTATCAAAACTCTAGGTTTTACTCTAAACCCATAATTTTCGCTAATCTTTATGTGTTAATCTACCCAAAAACTAAGTATTAAACTCACATTAAGTAGGAAATACATTACCTCAAGATGCTAAGTCGAAATTCTCTCTTTGAAAGCTCCCAAATCGCCCAAGAAATGAATGAAATATGTAAAAAAGGACACATTCCCGTATTAAATGAAGGCACTGCCTTCAGCAACTTCCGCACCTGCGGTGTGTGGACCGCATCTGCGGAAAGGGGAGGGGCTGGCAGGGATCGCACTTGCGGAAGGGGGCCCGCACCTGCGGCTCCGTTTCTGCAGAGAAAGGACCGCATCTGTGGATCCTGGCCACCCACTCGATGGCCGCATCTGCTAGGCTTTGGCCGCATCTGCGATCTCGCACCTGTGGCTGGCCAATCACAGGTGCGGTTGCACCAGATCTGGTGCACCAGCAGCTCTTTTTGAGCTTGGACTCGCCTCGCGCGACGTCCGAATGGAATTCGGGCCCCCCAAGGCCCCGTCCAAACATACCAACAATTTCTAAATCATAAAACAGACCCGCTCGAATCTTCGGAACGCCCAAAACAACATTAAATCTAAGAATCATACCCCCAAAACCAACTAAATCCAACTTATGAACTTTGAGTTCTTAAATTCACTTCCAACGCGCCGAAACGTACTTATAGTACTCGGAATGACACCAAATTTTGCGAGCAAGTCAAAAATGACATTATGGAACTATTTCCGGTCTCGAAATTCTGTTCGGACCTCGATATCACTACAACACGTTCCAGACCTCAATTGTTTAACTTCAAGAATCATATTTCACTATTTGGCGCGTGAAACGCTCCTGGGTCATCCAAAACCCGTTCCGAACATACACCCAAGTCTAAAATCATCATACGAACCTATTAGAACCTTCAAATCTCGATTCCGAGATCGTTTACTAAAAATGGTGACCGAAGTCAAACTTGGCCTTTAAGGCCAACCTTAAGGAACTAAGTGTTCTAATTCCAACCCAAACTCTTCCAATTCCCGAACCAACTATCCCCCCAAGTCATAAACCAGTAAAAGCAAGTACGAAAAGTCATATTTAGGGGCATGGGGATCTAGAAAGCAAAACGACTGATCGGGTCGTTACAGCTACCTCTCCTCATACCCACAATAACCAATCTCTCGCACCTCCTCACTAGAGAATTTGTGCATCTCTTTTTTACATGTCATTACCATCTCAGCATCGCTTCCCTCATCTTGTCGTCCCACCACTATCACCTTGTCCTGAATAACTTCATTCCGAATTATATCTCTACTAGTATGACCACATATCCACCTTAGTACCCTCACTTCCCTTACTTTCGTCTTCTGAGCATAAGAGTTCTTACCAACACTTTTCCCCATACAATATAGCCGGTCTAACAATTACTTTATATAACTTACTTTTAAGTTTTGGTAGTATCTTTTTATCGGAAAAGGCATTGGATGTGAGCTTCCAGATCATCCACCCACTCTAATACGATGTTTGACATCATCGTTAATCTTACCATTTCCTTAGATTATTGATCCCAAGTACTGAAACTTACCCTCTTGGGAATGACTTGTGTATCAATCTTAACTTCCACATATATCTCATGTGTTACATCACTGAACTTACACTCCAAGTATTCATCTTAGTCACATTCAACCCGAGGCCATTAGACTCCAAGGTCTGTCTCTAAACATCCAACTTCTCGTTAACTCGCCGCCCATCTCGTCAATTAATACCAGTCATCCACAAATTAAATAACATATACCATTGCACCTCCTCGTGGATATGTTGCGTCAATACATCCATCACCAAGACGGAAAAAAATAGGCTAAGAGTTGATCCATGGTGAAACCCCATTACTACTGGGAAGTACCCGTGTCCCCTCCCACTACTCTAACCCTAGTTTTGGCCTCATCGTACATGTCCTTAATCACTCTAATGCATGCCAGAAGTACACTTCTTGTTGGTTTTATGCATAAAATAGCTTAAAATAGAGTGAATGAGAAATGAAGGAAAAAAATAATATTTTTCTCTTTGACAAAGGGACATTGTCCCATGTTGAGGGAGGAAAAAAGTTTCGATGGGTATATATACAATTGTACTTCTTCTATCTTTTAAAGAGTTGAGAAGAAGGCAAGCCTCGCGCTGTCGTCACTCGCTCGGCTCGACTTCGACTTCGAATTTGGTCAAATGATTTGATTGATTAATTTTTTGGACCAAATTTATTTATAAATATTAAGATTGACGTAATATTATTTTAATCCAAATCATTCGTTTATGTGACAGTGGATCGATTTTCCTCCGTTTTGATTTTCTCGTTAGAATTTAAATTTAGGGGTTTGTGTAAATAGTCGTTTTATAAAACAGTCACTTTGAGTTGCTGCCTTAATGAAGAGTTACAACTCTTCGGTGTTACCCAGATTTTTTGCTATAAATACATAATTTTTTTTACAGATTTTTCTTACGAAAATTCTGATTTCTCCTTCTTCCTTCTGCATTGTTTTTAACATAAAGAAAATAACAATAAATGTGATTTGATACCGATCTTCGAGTTCGTTGGTCACTAGGTTTGAAGTACCGCTACACCAGTGAGGGTAATCCGTTCTATCCTGGAAGAAATAATCTTTAACTTCGGGTACTTGGAGGAGATTAAGCTTCTTAAGAAAACACTGTTAAATCAGTGGGCTAAGATAAAATTTATGTTTCTTCTACATTTCTTCTGATTTTACTTTGTTTCTGTCTTTTGAATATATTTTCGAATACAAATTACTAACACTTCTCGCCTCCAAATACCTCCATAAAACCTCCATAGCACTTTGTCATATGTTATTTTCAAATCAATAAACAACATATTCCCTCTTTCTCTCCATATAATGCTCCACCAATCACCTTAATTAGGAGAATTATCTTTTTTGCAGGCATTGTGAATAAAGCAAGAAAATAAGAGTCGGGAACAAAAATATTGCCAAACAAAACTCAAACGACCTAATTAAGTGGGAAAAAAAAGTTACATAACTATGTATAACGACGGCGCTATACATTAACACCGTTAATGTATAGCGCCGTGTATATGGGCGTTATACATAAAAAATTCCAGGTATAGCGCCCATATATGCGGCGCTATGCACTAAACACTCTAAAAGACTGGACGGCCCACTGGTTGAAGGTTAGACGTGAAGATGGTTTAGTCTTTGAGGTACAAGGTTCAAAACCCTACACCAACATTTTTATATTTTCCTATTTCTTTTCTATTTTTTTGTTTCTTTTCATTATTTGATTTAAGTGTTTAGATATAAATACTTTAATAGAGAAGTCATTTATTATTTCTTTAAAANTTTTTTTTGGATTGTATTCTTTTCTTATCTATTGAATAATATATATTTGCTAACTAAATTTAGAAAGAAATATATCAAAAAATAAAATAATTCAACCAATATATATATATATATATATATATATATATATATAATTCTCTTATGCAAATTTTAACTATAAAATAAAACTTATAATTCTAATTTGAAAATAAAAGGAAAAAAAATAATTTTATTTTACGTATAACACAAAATAATAACTATTAAAAGTATTGGTTATTTTTTAAAGAAATAATAAATGACTTCTCTATTAAAGTATTTATATCTAAACACTTAAATCAAATAATAAAAAGAAACAAAAAATGAAAAAGAAATAGAAAAATATAAAAATATTGGTGTTACCTCAAAGACAAAACCATTTTCACGTCTAACCTTCAACCAGTGGGCCGTCCAGTCTTTTAATATATTTAGTGTATAGCGCCGCATATATGGGCGCTATACCTGGATTTTGCAGTTTTATGTATCCGTGTATATGGGCATTATACATGTAACTTTTTTTTTTTCCACTTAATTAGATCGTTTGAGTTTTTTTTTGGCAATATTTTTGTTCCCGACTCAAGAAAATAATGGTCCTGGCCTACTGTGATTGTAAAATCCCCGCCAACTGTCAAAATCGCTCTGTTAGCTTCCTGTAGTCATTGTGCAGTACTTTCAAGTAACAGAAAAAGCAAGTTTGTGGGCAAGAGAGAGAAGGTATTACTATGAGAAACACATGAATGCACTGTTACAAGTAGAAAGAAAGAGAACAGAAGAAAAAGTAACAAAGACAAAAAGGGAAGTCGAAAGTCATACCCTTTGTGCCTTTTACTTCGAATCCTATCTTTTCTTAGCTTTTTGTTTTGTTTCTTTCCCACACCCTTTCACTCTCTCTCTCTAACTGTGAAGGAAATAGCCAACCTTTTCTCTGTTCATTTATTCTTTTCCACTGACAGTAAAGTATGCCTTCTCTCTCTCCTCTGTACTGTACATGTCTTGCAACAGTCAACATTTTCTTTTCTTTCTCTTTTTCCCTTCCCCTTTGCCTTAATATTAGTAGTATAAGAGGATTTTTTAATTTTCAATTGAGAAAGATTTTATAATGTCATATATGTCTAACATTTTTGTGTAATATTAAATCTTATGATTTTAAAAAGTTGAGATTAAGTGAAAAATAAAAGTTTTAATCAATAAAAGATTTTTTTTTTTTCTTATTGTAATTCTTATCTCTCTAATTTAATTATCATGCATAACTGCAGAACACCACTGACAAAAAAATCAGAGATTACATTAATTGGCAATGTATATACCTTCAGCTTTTAGACAATATTTTATTCTGCTTTATCTCTAACATCCTTCCAAGAATTTCCCCAGTTTTCTTTATTATTTTTCCCTAGATCCTAATTTCTATACACTGCTCTATTTTTCAAGCACTAATGTGACCTATCATTCTAGCATTGTCTTAGGTTATCAGCTTAAAGGTTACTATAGTTTATTCCTTTACGTGACAATTCATGTTCTAAAGTTGCATGTCCAAGGAAAGCATTAAATAATTCAGTTAGAGTGTCCAACGTCCATACAGTGATCCTAAAATTTGTATAATATTGCACAGCAACATAATTTAGACGTTAATTATAAATTTTGCGTTAAGGGCTAGTTCTGAGACATATATCAAATTCTAATTCATTTATTTATTGTTTATATATATATTTAAGTTAAAATAAGGCATAACTGACCCTATATGTGCCCTTGTTAGAGTAATGAATGAAAACAATTACAAACCCACATTATAATTTGAATACTAGAAGAAAATGACCATACAAATATCTCTCGTGTTTTATTTGCAAATCTCTAGTGTTATTATTTTGGAGACTCATGTTCGGTCCGTGTGGCCCCTGTCGAGGACAAGATGTGGGAAACGCAACTTAGGTGGTTCGATCATGTGAGGAGGAGGAGCACAGACGCCCCGGTGAGGAGGTGTGAGAGGTTGGCAGTGAATGACATACGGAAGGTAGAGGTAGGCCAAAGAAGAGGTGGGGAGAGGTGATTAGGCAAGACATTACGTAGCTTCAGCTGACTGAGGACATGACCCTTGATAGGAAGGTATTGATGTCGAGGATTAGAGTAGTTGAATAGGTAGTCTAGAATGTTCATAATAATAGTATTGGCACGCATTCTCGCTTTCTGTTGGTAGTAGGTTTTTATGACTAACTGTTGTTTTCTTTCATCGTTGATCACCTTACCATCTTGTTGTTTTATTCTGCTTTTATATGGCTTATTGGTACTATCCCGTCTTGTCTATATTTTCACTAATTTGGTGCTTATGCTTTCCCAAGCCAAGGGTCTATTGAAAACATCATCTCTATCCTCACAAGGTAGGGGTAAGGTCTGCGTACACACTACCCTCCCCAGACCCCACAATGTGGGATAATATTGGGTATATTGTTGTTGTTGTTGTTGTTGTTTCCAGTGTTGTGTGTGACAAGAAGGTGCCACCGAAACTTGAAGGTAAGTTCTATAAAGTGCTAGTCAGACTGACTACATTGTATAGGGCTGAGTGTTGGCCAGTCAAGATCGCTCATGTCGAGAAGATGAAGGTAGCAGAGATGAGGATGTTGAGATGGATATGCGGGCACTTCGGGTTATATAGGATTAGGAATGTGATTATTCGCGACAAGATGGGCGTGACCCCTATTGAGGACAAGATGCGGGAAGCGCGCTTAGGTGGTTTGGTCATGTGAGGAGGAGCACAAACGCCCGGTGAGGAGGTGTGAGAGGTTGACATTGGAGGGCTACAGAAAGGTAGAGGTAGGCTGAAGAAGAAGTGGGGAGAGGAGACTAGGCAAGACGTGGCGCAACTTAAGTTGATCGAGGACATGACCCTTGATAGGAAGGTGTGGAGATCGAGAATTAGGGTAGTAGGGTAGGTAGTCTAGAGTGTTCATACCAGTAGTATTGGTACGCAGTCTTGCATTTTGTTGGTAGTAGGTTTTTATGACTAACTGTTATTTTCATTCATTGTTGATCACCTTATTATCTTGTTGTTTTTATTCTGTTTTTGTATGGCTTTTTGGTGTTGTCCCTTCTTGACTATATTTTCATTAATATGATGCGTATGCTTTCATGAGCCGAGGGTCTATTGAAAACAACCTCTCTATCCTCACAAGTAGGGGTGTCCGAAGAAAACCGATAAACCGCACCAAACCGATAATCCGAGTCAAACCGGAAAAAAAACTGATGGTTTGACATTGGAAAATAAAATCCGACCATATATAATTGGTTTGATTTGGTTTTAACTAAAAAAAAAGTCAAATCGAAACCAAACCAACACGATAGTACATTTATATAATTTTTAAAAATATTTTATACATAGAAATATTTATTGTAATGTAATTTATAAATATTTCTTAAACTTTTTCACAGTTTTATCTTTTAACGTATTATTTCAAATTTAGACTTAACATTCTTGAATGATAAATAAATTTTAAAGCCCATAAATGTAGTAACTCAAACAAAGTTCAAATTAATACTAATCCTAACAAAAGAAATTCAATTCAATACTAGGAATGGTGATAGCGTTGGATCTATTTTAGTACTACATTGGTTTATAATGAGAATGCATAACTTAGTTTATTTTTTTCTTTAGTGCTTAATTATGTAATTAATATTAGTACTTATTAGCTATACTTATTTTAGCATGACCTATATAGTAGTTTTAGATTATGTTAATTTTCATTATGGCTTATTAATTAAACAATATTTCTTTTATGTAATTTTATTATTTTATCTTTGTTATTGAATATTTTAGTATAATGCTTTGACTTATATCATATTATTGTGTTAGTTTCTTGGAAAATACATTATAGTTGTATTTTACTAGGATTTAAGAAATATTTGGAGCACAAGTTACATATTTTATACTATGAAGACTTTCCCAAAAAAAACGAAAACCCGAGAAACCAGAGAAAAATCCGACTTTGTTGGTTTGGTTTATAAATTTAAAAACCCGATACTATTGGTTTGATTTGATAATTGAAAAATCTGAACCAACTCGATCTATGCACACCCCCTACTCACAAGGTAGGGGTAAGATCTGCGTAAATACTACCCTTCCCAGTGTGGGATAATACTGGATATGTTGTTGTTGTTAGTGTTATTATTTAAGGGTCATGTAGCTGAAATAACAATTGAAATGTTCTACAAAGCCAAATCACCTGACCAATTCCAGTAAACTTTCTGGAATTAGCTCAATAATACGTGGGAAGATTCAATTATTTAGCCAGCATAAAAATTAACATGAGATCAAACTGCTAAACAGTCATCTAGCTAGAAGAGCTACTGTATTAAAATTACATTAGATCAAACTACTAAACTGTCAATAAAGAAGACTAGCTAGAAAGAACTATGTGCAGTTGCCATAATTTCAGCAGTAAAACATAAGCTTTTTAATGTTCTCAGTGAGTTTAGGTAAAGGAGTTGTCTTTGGTGGTGCAGGTCGAGAAACGTTAGAACTTCTTGTTAGAGTAGCCGAGTCCGACCGCTCGAGATACAGTCTACCTCTGTATGCAGCAAGATGGGCATAGTAAGCTGGGGGCACCAGTGAAATAGGCTTGGTGCATCTCACAAATGTGTAGCAAAGGTTGTAAACCAGTTTTTGTAGTTCATCAGAAGTGAACTGATTTTCATCCCATAAAACATGGTAATGAATTGGCCTACTTGTTCCTTTTGCACCCCAATGGCTGCAGAGATAGAAGTCAAATTCTCTTGGATGTGTGATCACACTATCTACAACTGTTCCTGGTGCGATGTTTTCATTAAAGAACTGGTTTCTAGTTGACGATGGATCAAGTTCACATGGAAATAGCCGAGTGTGGTGCCTTTTCTGAACGACCACGAAAGTAATGGGAGGTTTGTAACCTGGAAATCTCGAACATGCTACACGAATTGCTTGTAGTTCCTCTTTAAGTACTTTCAAGAATTGAGTTTCACTTACTCCATCCCTGAAGAAGATTATTCGCTCAGGGAGTTTTAGTAGCTCCTCGTAGAAATCATCAAGAATCTCCCCGAGCATTGTGCTGAGATCTTGAATAATCTCCTGCCTATGTGTTTGGGACCTCATTCTGGAGACATACTTGTTTGCTGCTGGCCAATTCACACTACCAACTACAGCAGCAACTGAGGGGCTAGAATCATCAAGCGGATGCGGATGAGTCACGTCCGCACCCATAAAAATAACCGGACCATCGTATTTGAAGAGCCGTGGTATTTGAGAAGGCAATGAATTGTACAATGCAACCGTGCATCCCCCAACTTTGGCATTGATCTTGAGAGCCAAATTTGCCAAAAACTGTGAGCTATGTTTGCCAAGGTTTGGGTACAAACAGCATTGGGTTACAACACCGATGTTTGTCTCAGCGATTCTTTTCAAGTCGGCATAACCTTTGTGTTTTCTCTCCATCACACAAATAACAAGTTGGAGATTGTTAAATGAAGCTCTATGCAGCTTCTTGAGTTTGGTTTCTAGGTGTTTTACATTGTTGAGCAAATGCATGGGTTCAAACTGGGGGTTAAGTACTGTATTCTTGTTAAGAAAAATCCCCAATTGTTCGCACCTTTGACATAACTGGTTTATGAATTTTGGTATATTGGACTTCTGATCAGAGGTTCCACCAAAACTCATCAGCGCCCATCTATCAACTCGAGTACCTTCGAATACATGGCTGTCCAGAAGATTCCACTGTCTATCATGACGGGAAGGAATAAGATCTCTAACCAGACCGCGGTCGCCTAGTTTAAGCTTTGGAGGCTGAAGAATTCTCCCATACAATTGAGTCATTTCTCTTGAAATTTGGAGCTTGAAGTCCCCAGCATGATTTCCACTGTCAAGAAAAGAACCAATCTAATACTAAGGCACTATCAAAAAGAAAATATAAGCAATACAAAAGGAGGTAGCATGCGGCAAAGGCAGAAATACCTTGTTGGTCCAACCGATCCTGTTACGACTCCATCAATAATTGCCTTTCTTTCCCTTGGCCTTTGACATCCCAATTTGAGTATTCTTGCCGTTTGATCATCAGAGAGCTTCCCAAGAAACTTCTGTCCTTCACAAATCATACAAAGTTCCATGGGAAGATAACAAGGTTTACTTCTGCTAATCTGCAAGCACGGCAAGTTCCTATATTGTATGTCGTAGTTATAATGATCCTTGAAGTAGTTTACTATTCTTAGAATCTTTCCATCCCTATCCTGAAAGCAGAGGTTCTCCGTAACTTCCTCAGTTAAGCTGCAAATACGATATCTCTGAACCGTCTCTCTGTGACAAACAAACACCCTTATGTTCTTTAATGCTTTCTCTACCTCTTTTTTCTCTTCACACGTCAAGCCTCTCATTTTCCTCTGAGAAATATCGCGGAGAAAGTCGAGGCGCTTTTCCAAGTAAGGGATCACTCCAATACTCTCATGGAAAGCAGTCACTGAGAAATCAACATTGAGAGCAAGCCCTTGTTGAGTTGGTCTAAGACTCTGAAAGAACCCCCTTAGCGCCACCGCTCCGCCACCAATATCTTTTTCTCCTCCCATACAACTCGAGTAAAATGATCTCCCAGCTGTTATACACTTATCCGTCGGACTTTCCCGCAACACAACATCTAATGCATGAAGATATTCCTGAGGAAGTGGGCTCCAACCATCCCCTTCTTTATTCAAGTAGCTACTTAGTTCTTTCCCATCAAATTTAGATATCAGTTTAATGTTAACGCGAAAAAGCTTAATCTGCTGTCCTTCTTTTTGCAACTTGACCATAGACTTGTTGCCACTACTAGGAATTGGTAAACTAATGTAACATTCAATCTTATTATTTTGAAATTCAATAGGGCTATATATAGTTCTTCCACCATCATAAACTGGAAGAGCACCTGATAATACAACAGAATGTTCCTCTACAAGTTTTTGTTTGATTAGCCTAGCAACTTCCTTAGATGGATGAGGTGAAATTTCAACATCATAGTGGAAAATCTTCTGTGAAGGATCAAATTTGACAAGGAAATGATTAGCAAGAAGAGAGATTACTTGTCCTTGTACACCTCCAGAATCAGGTCTTTTTGCCACCACAAAAGATTCTGGAGTGGTAGTAGCCTTGACCCTCAATAAATCCTTCTGTTTGGACACATCATTTTGCCTTTGCAGCACCTTTGAGGCTGTTTAATGAGTAAACATCAAAAGACAAAATGATGTAAAGCACACTGTTAATGTCAATAGAAAGCTTCACTCTTGGCAACAAAACAGAACAGGCTAAAAAGTTTTGGTAATACAAGTAAAGAAGAAAAAGCTACTTGTTTTCATGCTTTTGCATATATGACAGTAGATAAGAAGTCTAAATAGGTTCAAATCCTTCTACTTTCTGCAGAAAAAAACTGATCTTTTCAACAATTATTTGTTTAGTGAGTGACATCAGAAAAAGGAAAAGATAAAAAGCAGAATGTTAATGTAATGAAGTACTCCTTTAATACTAACCAAAGAATGGATTCAACTCTTGGCAATAAACTTTGGAACAAAACAGAACAAAGTAAGAAAAAAGTAAAACTACACCAATAAAGAAGTAACAGAGAGCTATTCTTTTTCATGCTTTGGCAAAAGCCTCTCCACCTTCACTAAGTAGGGTAAGCTACACACTACCCTCCCAGACCCACATATGTTGTTGTTGTTGCATATAATACTGTAATAAAAAGTCTAATTATGCTCCAACATTTCCACTTTCTGCGGAAAAAATCTGATCTTTTCTTTTTCTTCCACTTGATACTGAAAGAATTCATAAATTGAAAAGGGGTTTGAAAGAAGGTGAATTTACCTGTAAAGTTGTGGACTTTGGAATCAGAAGGGGTGGCAAGAAATGGCTGATTCTGCAAAAGGGTTCTTGATGTAAAGTTGTGATTTTGAGGGAAAGGTGGAGCAACAGCCACTTGCAGAGGTATTGTAGGAGGCAGAGGAAGTAGAGCTGGGTATGTTTGGTATTGATTCTGATTACTACGAAAACCAAAAGCAATATACCGATTATTATTACTATTACTATGAGGGTTATTATTATTATTATTAGCACAGCCTTTCACACTTCTTGGTTTAGAGTTGCATTTCTTGCTTCTATTATTTGACTCTTCAGTTTCTTCCATAACTTCAAGAAATGAGCAAAAAGGCTTCTTTGCATGAGGGAGAGAGAGGAAAAGTAACTGAGATATTGGAATAATGAAATACTTCTGTTGATAATAAGTACCAGTAAGGAAGCAGAACTGTAGTTATTGCAGAGAGAAAAGGGGAGGGGTGGAGGATGAAGAGGGTAGGGTAGGGTGTAGGGTGTAGGGGGTGGGGGTGGGGGTGGGGGTGAGGAAGTTGGAATTTAGTTCATGTGGTTTCCCGAGTGAAGTTCAGAATGGAGAGTATGATGCAGGTGAAATTTCATACAAAAGGGAAAAGGAGGAGAAAAAAAATAAGGTACACAAACACTAGTAAAGAAGGGTATATATCTATTATGATTTCTTGGAACTATGCAATCTTTGTGTATAGTGTTATGGTATTAGTGTAATGAATGAATATACTTTTGGTGTTCCTTTTGACTCTCAGTTCAGTACTTTAACTTAGTAAAGTGTTCAGCATTTCTTGCCCTTTTTCTTTCAATGGTTGAATTTCACTTAGTCAAATGAAGTGGGAAAAATAAAAAGGTCATAATTTCAGTCCAAAAATTCCCATTAGTTTTGTGGTACTTAATCAACAAATAACAATGCTTTAACAGTTAGTACTAGATTCTTATGACTTGTGAAAATGCTTTTAATCCATCACTTAAGCTTGTGGGGAGTAAAAAGTATTTTTTTTTGTTGTTGTCAAAAAGCACTTTTTGAAAATTTTGAGATGTTTGGTCAAAATAAAAAAGTATTTTTGAAGAGAAATAATTTTTATTCTTCTTCCAAAAACCAGAAGATTAATTTATACAAGATAAAAATATCCTTACATTAAATTTATATTTTTCAAATTATCCCCCATTAATTTAATAGTTTTATTTTCTTTTTCTCATTTTACTATAAATAATTCTCTTCTTTTATAAGTGATTTATAAGAGTATATTTTAATTTATATTGATTTAATTTGATATAATTAAACCATCATGTAAACAATAGTAAGTAATACTAGATGTCCCAATATATCGTTTTGGAATAACTATATTCTATATTAATTAAAATCTTTAAATTATATTTTTATTAAATAAATATTTTGAATTCATTTATTTCTTTAAAATAACACTAATTGCAAACTTTGCAAAAGTACTATTTTGAAAAATACTTTTAAAAATAAGTAATTTTTGGCTAGTTGGTCAAACGGCCTCTTAATAAGATTCCCAATCAGCCGTTAATTAATATAAGAAAAATAAAGACATTGTGCTTATCGACATAATTGTCGTCGTTTTTCCATTGATTAAATGTGATAATGCGATAAGTTTAGTGTTCATACATCATATCTTGAAGATAATTGCAGGCCTTAAAAATGATTATACAATGGAAAGTGAAGTAATCAGCATATGAGACAATTTAGCCTCCAATTTTGGCGTGATTTTGTTCATCAAATTGTTTCATGATTTAACCCCTCTATAATGATAAGATAAGAGATGATAAAAACTTGATTAATTTCTTTAGTGGGTATAATGCCCTCTACATAGAATCTATCCTAGGTTCTTTTCTAAACTCAATATGATGAAAAGAGCTACTAACAGAAGCCTTTTATGACTTTGCCTCTTTTTTAGTTATAGGGTTTATTTTTATGAGAAAAAGCAATATATAAGAGTAAGACTGAGAAGTGGAAACTTCTATACCCTTTGGTTACATTAGACCACTCTAACAACTCTTTTTAAAGTTCTACAAAGTTTCTTCCTAAACGTAAGCAATACATAGCACAGCAGGCAATGACAGAACATAACTTTATTGACTCCATATTACTTATAATAATTAAATAATTTCATATCTCAAGAATACTTTTTGCCCTATTCCCACAAAAATTTGTAGTGCTTCTCCAAGATTAACACCGATGTGTACGAACTAGGTTGAAAATTATAATATCTCGGGATAAAGTTTCAACGAATACAAAAATATATATGAAGTGATTTTTTTTTTATTTGTAAGTCTTTATGGACAGAGCTGCCTGATAATTATATTGGTATGAAATGATAAGTGCCTCATAAAATTAATTGAGATATGTATAAGTTGACCCGAACGCAGTGATATAATCATATTTCATAAGGGATAGACCTAATCTTCATTATGTTCCTTAAGTATCTTGCTTGTGCATTGACATTATGCATTCCACTTCTCACTTTTAGCCTCCATTTTGCCCCAATGATGGTGTGATGAGGAAGGGCAATTCATGCACTTAGGAAAAGGAGGATTTCTTTTTGTTATTGCTTTTATTAATGTTTCTCTCTACCTCTGTGTCAAACCTTTAATTCTCAAGGATGAACATGGGGTGGAATTTGGTGATGGGACAACATCATTAGTGTAAAATCTTTGGTTTTCAAACTCTTTTATTTGTTGGACCACATGCTATCCATTTGAATCCTCTCTTTGTTTGTGATATTATATCCTTAGAATATGGACAACAAGAACAATAGTGGTCAAATCCTAAAACATACAACTTTGACTCGTGACATATGCCTTTGCCAAAGTTCTCTTTTTTTCATATTTTATTATAAAAGATATAATATCCCTAACTACACAAGAATCTTCCAATTATTGAGAAAAGATCCGAAATTTTGATTTTCTAAGATCACCTTTCTTGATATTATTATGCTAAAGCGTATTGCCTTTTGCTTTGCTTCTTCATTAGCAGGGTGGATTCAGGGCTGCAGTATCATACAACATCGTTTCATAAAATATTTTCCTTTTCTATGTGTATGTAAATATTTTCTAAAGAAAAATCAATGTGGATATATGTAATGTACCGACATATTACATTTATACAAAGTAAACATTAATTTTAGAGAGAAACAAAATTTCAGTGGATATATCATTTTATTTACTACACTATCTGTATAATGTATTTGTTAGACAAAGGTTCCTCTTTATTCTTTGTATGTTATGACTTACCCTTTGATGGTAGGACCTCAAAATTCTTTTTATTTGTTTCCTTACTTTATAGTAAAATACTTGTGTACTTATAAATGGTTATGTTCTCCTATTTCTTCACTAAGATATTACAAAACCACAAATTGGAGTTAATTTCTCCATCGCCACCTGCCAAGAAAAAAAGTGGAGTAGGTGGCTTTCCTTGTCGATTAGCCTCTCTTTTTTCCTTGTCATTTCTTTTCTCATGCCAAACGAAGTTAGTAGCCCAAACTTATGTTGTATCCTAGTAAACAAATAGAATTTAGCAAGAAATTTTGTGTGTCCATGAACGTTATTAGAGACAAAACAAAAGAAAATTGTATCACATCCATTATGGTCCAATTATTTATGCTTGTATAAGTCTCTTTTAAGAAAAAATATATATTCTTTTCTAAACATTAAAAACATTAATCCATTGACAGCTTGTTTGGATGGTTGCTACATGTTCTATTGTATCGTATTGTTTTTTAAATACAATGTTTGTTTTGCTTCTTATTTAAATTTAATTGTATCGTATCGTTAAATCTGTCGTTACATAACGATAACAAGTGTCACTTTATGTAATGACCGATTTGGTGTGACCACATCGTTAACTTATCTCTCTCTTTTTTCATCTTGCCCTTTGTTATTATTTTATAATTTTATCTTTTCCTTTTCCCTAACTTTTTATTATATAATATTGTGATTTGTATTGTATTTGTATTTCCGTCTGCACTGTTAATACAGCTGATTGTTGTTAGTTAGTTAGGTTAGTTAGGGGTGAACATTGGTAAGTTAAGAATTAGTTAGTGGAACACTTCTATATAAGCCCTTCTTAGCTGTAATTACACACACTTTTTCATTCTAATCTAAAAATGTTCGCTTCTTCTTCTTCTTCTTCTTCTTCTTCTTCTTCTTCTTCTTCTTCTTCTTCTTCTTCTTCTATCTAGAATGTTCCGCCATTAGAGAGCTCATCGAGCTTGAAGCTATACGTGCAGATTTGCACTATTTTGACATGATATCAGAGGAGGAGCTACTGAGAATCTATGCATGATTCATCGGTGTAGTCTACAACAATCTCGAGTGTATCGATCTATTGATTCTTCAATTACTGTTTTTTTTTTAAAATTTAATCCTTCAATGGCAGAAACAACAATCTCCTACACTCATCCTCTATATTTAGGTACACTCGACACTCCTGGCATTGTTTTAATACCTATGAAGTTAACAGGATCATAGAACTATGGCCTTTGGAGCGGGACGATGAAGATCGCTTTATTGGGGAAGAGAAAGCTATGATTTGTGACCGGAACTTGTTCGAATGAGTCATATGAGACAGAATTGCATGAACAGTGGGAAACATGTAATGCAATTGTTCTCTCGTGACTCATGAACACAGTATCAACAGAGCTTCTTAGTGGAATTGCATATGCCTCGAATGCTCATCTAGTCCGGGAAGATCTAAGAGAACAAATTGACAAAGTAAATCGCATGAGGATTTTTCAGATTCACAGAGCCATTGCTACTCTATCTCAAGGTACAGATTTTGTATCTACTTACTTCACTAAGTTGAAAGGTTTGTGGAATGAGTATGATGTCATGGTACCTACTTCTAATTCAAGAGAATATGTTGAACATCTACAACAACAAAGGTTATTGCAGTTTCTAAGTGTCCTAAATGATTCTTATGATCAAGCTAGGAGACAAATTTTATTACAGACGGGTGAACCATCTCTTAACCAGGCCTATGCTATGGTAATTAAGGATGAGTCCCAACACTCATCTTCTAGCTTCAATGAGAGAATTGATCCAATGGCTATGCAAGTTGGCAAGGGTCAAGGTCACAGGGGAAAGAAGCCTTTTATGCAATGTGAGCATTGTGGCCTTAAAGGTCACACAAGGGAAAATTGTTATAAAATCATAGGATATCCTGATGATTTTAAAGAAAAGAAGAAATTTAATACTTGCAACTTTGGTGGACAGCCTCGTAAAGGCAATGTCAATTTTGGAGGACAGTTTGGAAATGGCAACTTTGGAGGACAGTATGGAAATCAAAAATCTATCAATGTTGTGAATAATGTATGTGGAAATGTTGTAAGTACTGAAGTTCAATCCCAAGGCTCTTCAACAAGTGCCGACTTGCAGACCACTCTAGCTGGAAAAGGACCATACTTCACTGAGGAACAATACAAATAAATTCTGGGACTACTGAGAAAGGATAACATTGATGCCCAAGCTAATATGGTAGGTATTGCTACTTGCCTAATGACTAGTAGCTTTGCAAATGAATGGATTGTTGATTCAGGAGATACACACCATATAACAGCAACTGAAAGTTTGTTGACAAATGAAATCCATACTAGGAAAGCCTCTATGATAGTGTGCATCTTCCTACAGGAGACATGGTCACAATCTTATGTGTTGGTGAATCCAGTTTATTTGGAACTGAGTCTATTAGTGATGTGTTATTCATACCTGACTTCAAATTCAATTTGTTGTCAGTATGCAAGCTAACCAGGCAGCTTTCATGTTCAGTCAATTTCTTCCCTGACTTTGTCTTATTTCAGGACCTTTACAGTGGCAGGGTAAAGGGGATTGATAAAGAGAATACTGGACTATACATTTTGAGAGAAGAAATAAGCAAAATAAAGGTTGAGAATCAGAAGTTAGTCGATGCAGTAAAAGGAGAATACTGCAGATTATGGCATATGAGGCTTGGACACCTCTCATCAACTGTTTTGAAAAGTATGAACTTAGAAAATAATGTAAATAATGAGGTGTTGAATAAGTGCCCTATCTTCCCATTAGCTAAACAAACTAGACTAGGATTTCCTATTAGAAATTCCATAACTGAATTTCCTTTTGCTCTTGTTCATATAGATCTTTAGGGTCCTTATAAGGTTGCTACATATAATATATCATTCACATTCATTACTAACTGTCGCCACGTCCACAATTACTACCAATCACCATGCATCCCCAGCAACACCATACTCAACCATCACAGAGTGCCATGATACTTAACCACCACCGTCCTCCATTATAGCTTCCACCACTATCATTATCGACTCCCCCTCACCATTATCAACTAACATTGCCACCATTATCTTTAACCATAATCATCCACTTACTTAACATAACTATCACCACCAACCAGCTCCACTACTATCATCAACTATAGCTGTCACTGTCTACTATTATAAACTACCATGCATCACCCACCATCACCTCCCTCAATCACAACTAGCATTACCAATCAACATTAGCTACTAGCCAGAATTATCACCATCAACCAAAATCACCACCAATCATCGTCTCCCGGCATCCACAAGCAATATCGTTAGCCATCGCTACCGCCAACTATCATATTATTTTAAAAAAATATTTTGTTAATAGTATTAAATTAATTAATATTTTATTTGAATTTCTATTTAATAATTTATAAATAAAAAAATTTACATTGAGTTAAAAATAAACAATCTTAATTATTTAGTATTTAAATATTAATACATATCTTACTATTCAAATATGCATTTAAATTCAAATATTTTAATCGTAATGCACATTTTAATTTTTAGTTGTGAATTTAGACATCTTAACCTTTAATAAAACAAATGCCGAATGCATCTGAATAGTAATTGATACTTGATAGTGAGTTCCCGTACGAAATATTTAAAGAAAGATATTGATATCCGAGTAGAAAGACACAAATAAAATATTGGACAGAAGAAGGGAATAGTGGCTAAAACCTAAGATTAAGGCAGAGAAAAGCACTCTGCTCCAGGTCTTGTGCCTATCAAATTTTTGACATGGAGATTCCATTTGTTCCCTGGTAAACTCCATGCACATTAATATTATGGAAAAGGGCCAAATATACCTTTCTACTTTCAAATATTATCTAAGAATACCTCTCGTTATACTATTGGGTTATTTATATCCCTAACGTTATACTTTGGGTTCAAATATACGCCTCATTTTAACTTTGGGTTCAAATATACCCCTCATTTTAACGGAGGGACACGTGTCAGCGTCCTGTTGGCCAATTCAAAATATCTCCTAATTAATTAAAAAGACCCATTATCTATATCCGAAAAATAATTTTCTAAAGCAATTTTTTTTAAAAAAAACTGGAAAAAAAAACAGAAATATTTTTTTTCCACTTTTTACCAAAAAATTGAATTTTGTTTTTCTAAAAAATGTTTTTGTAAAAATAGAAATAAAATCTAAAGCAATTTTCTAAAGCAATGTTTTTGTAAAAACTTAAAATTTTACTAAAAACTGAAAAAATCAAAATATTTTTTTCCAGTTTTTAGAAAAATATTGCTTTTAAAAAAACTGAAAAATAATTTCTAAAGTAATTGTTTTTGTAAAAACTAAAAACAAAATTGAAAAACAATTTTCTAAAGCAATTTTTTTATAAAAACTGTAAAAAACTGAATTTATTTTTACTAAAAGCTGAAAAAACGAAAAAAAATAATCCAGTTTTCACAAATTTTTTTCCAGTTTTTACAAACACATTGCTTTAGAAAATTGTTGTTTAGATTTTATTTCTATTTTTACAAAAACATTGTTTTAGAAAAAAAAAATCAGTTTTTTTGTAAAAAGTGGAAAAAAAATATTTCTGTTTTTTTTTTTTCCAGTTTTTATAAAAAAAATTGCTTTAGAAAATTATTTTTCGGATATAGATAATGGGTCCTTTTAATTAATTAGGAGATATTTTGAATTGGCCAACAGAACGCTGACACGTGTCCCTCCGTTAAAATAAGGGGTATATTTGAACCCAAATTATAACGTTAGGGGTATAGATAATTCAATAATATAACGGGGTAATCTTAGACAATATTTGAAAATAGAGAGGTATATTTGACCCTTTTCCGTTAATATTATAGAATGCCCATAATATATAGTAGTAATAGTACTACCTTGCCGTTATTTTGTATCTTACATTTATCGCTCAAATAGAAAACCCTTTTATTTTTCTGAAAGAATTACAAGAAAATACACGTGACATCACACTATAATAAAAAATAATTTATATTTTTAAATTTTATCCAACCTAGTCCATATTATATATATTTTAAAAGCACTAACAAATTCAAAATATGTGTTCTTACAACCATTTCTTCTAAAAGCTATGAAGTTAACATTGTGTTCTCACAACCATTGCTCTTACTATTTCTTCTTCTCACATCTTTTACATATGCTTCAAGGGACCGTGTATTTTCTGCTTCTCCCCCTGTGTCCTCTGGTTGCAAACTTGCAATATAAGAAAATTGAAGAGTAGAAGTCCACCATTGAAGGTCATTCAAAGCTTTGCTTTGGAAAATAGATTTTTTTGAAATTGTTAGTTGTTTGGATTGGGTGGTGTTCTAATTGGTTGAAAATATCAAAAGGAGTTCAAAATTTAAATTTGAAGTAATTTGGAGTAGATTTGAGCTAAATTTCATAAAAGACGCAAGGAAGAAGACGAAGTCAGTTTTTTATATAATTATGTATACTTGTATAATAGTGTATATGAGTGTATAAACACATCTTATACGCCTTTATACAAGCGTCTATAGACGAATTTCTTCAACAACTTTCATTTGCAATTCTTGTTCAAACCCAGTCCAAATCTACATTAAATGACTTCAAATTTTATATACAACCTCCTTATACTATTTCTAACAAGTCTAAATAACACTCACTCCAAATTTCTCACAAAATCAAATTCGGAATTTGAACACACATATTTAAGCTTGTTAAAAATCTAATTTTCACCATCCAAATGGATTTTGTTTGTTGAACTAATATTTGAGTCATAGTTATTGATTTGAAAATTAACTTAAAAGCTTGAGCAATCTTTTTTTAAAATTAAATAGTAATTTCGAGAACCTGTTGGAGTTAGAATGTTGAATCTTAGCCTATTATTTTTAGGCTAATTGATTGTAAATTAAAATATTAGCTATAAAATTGAAAGTAGAGAGCTAATTGTTCTTATGTGAAATTTTCTCGTTCTTTAATTGTTCTCGCTGTTCATATTATTATCTCTGAATTCAAAAATGTTTAGCAAGAATTTTTTTATAAAAAAAAAAAAAGAAGAAGAAAATTCTCGATATTTACTTTAGAGCCCGGCTAATTTGAATTTGTCATAAGGCTCATTAAGGAGAAAATGTTTTCTTTCACATTTTTTTTAATTATTAAAGCTTGAACCTAAGACCTGGATCTTGTCCATTCTACTACATCAAAACCAGTGTGTTGCGAGATCAAATTGAGCGAAACTTAATTAATACTTTCAAATACATTTTGTAGTATTTTAAATTTATAATATGATAGAGTTGCACATTAGCAGTAGTATTTTTGTATATTTTTAAATCTTTTATTTTAATTGAAAGTAAAAACTATTCAACTTAGTTTATAAAATTAAATCAAATTGACCGTCAATATATATATATATAATAAAAATTTGTTATTATCACGACTATTTTGAAACATTATTATTGTAAGTATTACAACATTATTATTATTTCACTGTTTCCATGTTCTTGGCAATGATGCAAACAGCATGTTCACTAAAGCTTGTGTCATGATTGTTTGGAGGTTGATCTCTATAAGGTTGATGTTTTAATGACAAATTATTCGGTTCACATATTAAAATAAAATTGTCTTCTTCCTTTGTATTTTGCGTTGTGTAGTACTTAAGTGCAGACATTGATAACATAGAGAAGACAGATGAAGATCCTTGAAGAAAATAAGTATTATTGATGATGTCATATGCATAATGCTAGTATTAGTCTACCAAATAGGTATAGTATATAAATAATAAAATATATATGTATCCGTTGTATACACAAATATATAATTATAAATCACTGTTTTTAACAAATGTTTGCACAATAATTAACATGTTGGACACATAACAGACTAGCTAGTAAACAGACCCTAAGAAGTTGCCAACATCATGCAACGTGGATTATCTTCGGAAAACTTACAGAAACGGCACATACAAAAATTAAAAATCCAAATAATAAAGATTGAAGGTAGGGGTGTTCAGAAAAACCCGAAAAATCGAATCAAACCGAAAAACCAAATTAAATCGACCAAAAAAATTGATACTTTTTGGTTTGGTTTGGTTTTGGTTTTGAATTTAAAAAACCGATCAAATTTGGTTTGATTTTGGTTTTAGTCAAAAAATAACCGACCCAAACCGACTATAGGAGTAGCTATTTCAAATTTATTATTACACCTATATATATGTATATTTTTATAAAAAGTTTCCAAAATTGTATGGTGAATGTTAATTATTTACACTTTTAGTACCGTTCTTTACCTTTATATTCTAGCTTGATTGGTAGTTTTCTTTTGTTAAGTGTAAGAATCCATTTCATGTTAAAAAAATATATTTTTAATTGAGTCTTTAAATTATTCATCACTATTTGATTCAATTATCATCAATATATTTTAGTAAATAATAGGTTCAATTTGATAGTGTCACATTGAAAATGTGGTCGCCGGAATATGTGTTTGGTAGTGTATGTCTTATATTTAAGAAAAAACCGACAAATAACCGGAAAAAACGAAAAACCGACATAAACCGAATTGAGAAAAACCGACTTAATTGGTTTGGTTCGATTCTAATATTGGAAAAACGACTTACTTGGTTTGGTTTCTTTTTAGAGAAAAATCGATCCAAACCGAACCATGAACACCCCTAATTGAAGGTGGTATCAAAATTTGTAGTTAAAATCGAATTCAAATTTTCTTTTCCGATAGATGTATCAAACATGTATCGCGCGTGTATCTCATATACAGGTATACATGTGATACATATTTAGTACAATATGATACATATACGATACACAAATGATTCACATATTTTTTCATGTTCGTCTTCTATTTCAAATTTTCAATCATGTAATAAGTGGTATCGGAACCAAAAGGTCTAGAAAGAAATAAGTTAATTAACTTGTTTTTAGGAATATTAAAATCCTCGATTTAATGGGATTTCTCAATCCAAACTCTATCACAATTAAAAGGGGGCGACTTGGGAGCTAGAAATGTGAGTTGGCTTCGATCCAAATCAACGAGTCACCTCAGAGACGGCTCAACCCAATTAGAGGCCTAAAGCCAAACCAGCATAAGGAGTCTTTAATTTTTTTCCCAAAAAAAGAGAAAAATAAAACTTTTTTATATACTATAATTTACTTAAAATCTAATTTTCTAGCTTTTTTAGATGCAAGATTATGAATAATTATTTTATCGTAATTTTTTTCTAATAATCCTTTTTCGATAAGTAATATAGTTAAGTCATTCAATCTTTCTTAGGTCATGGATGATTTTAAGTAAGATTTTATCAATTCTAGTTTAAAAAACTTCTTTCAAGTTTCTAGTTTGTCGTCGAGGGCGGCCAGAGGCAATTGCTACATGAACTAGTATTATTATTCTATACGCAATATAAGTACTTGAAAAAGAATCAAGTCTTTTTATCAAGATTGAGTATATCGACTAGAGTACTATTATCTCTTCTTTTTTGGGATTGTATCAATGATTTAACTTTTTTTCCTTAAGTTTTGAATAATCGGATTCATATTTTCTATCTGACATATTAAACTTTGATAAATACTAAAAGTATAATATATACAAGAATTGAAATATCAAGAAAAACAAATGTTAGATGAAAACTAATACTAAAATACTGGAATAGAGAGCCTGATTCATTAACTTGACGTGAAAATAAATATTTGTTGCTTTTACAATATACTTCTCGAAGGTTTTAGCTTGATAGACGAAAATTGCATAACAACAGGATCTCTTGGAGGCACAAAGATAAAAATATAATAGTAGTAACATTTGGTGAGAACTGAGAAACATATTTCTTTTTAATATTGTGTAAACCAAGAAAGAAAGTGAAAAGATTCACATAATATTTAATGAGAAAAAGACATAATCACTTGATTCCTTTCAAAAAAATTGCATTTACATATTAAAGGCCCAATTCTAAGGAACATAGATATTTTTCCATTTCAGTTTTTACCAAGATATGTAATAAGAATAAAAATACTTAATTTAAAAAAAATTATAGGACAAAAAGTGAGACCCCTAAAGTTGGGGGCTGAAGCTTGGGCTTCAGGGGCGTACGCATGATTTTTCATAAGTGGTGTCGACATTTAAAGTAGACAAAGAAACAAATATAGTAACGACATTCATATTTAAAAAATAATTACCTTACTACAACTCTCCTCGACGGTTTTCATATTTTGGAAGGTATTCATAATAACCGAATTAGGAATAAGACCAAATACATCCTTTTCTATATAAGGCACCAAACAACTACTCAAAAACTCATCATCCATCTGACTCCGCAAATCGGTCTTAATCAACTTCATTGCCGAAAAAGCTCTCTCAACTGTAGCGGTAGCAACTGGCAAAAGCAAAGCAAATTTCACAAGTTGAAAAACAAGAGGATAAGTCACATGCTTCTTTGTCTCCACTAGTTTTATGGAAATATTACCAAGTCCCCTAAGACCAGAAAACCTTTTATCATGATCTCGGACATCAACAATGTAATTCTGAAGCTGAAAGTGAAGGTCGACCATAGAATATTTATCAAAATCATCAGGATATAACTCAGCTAATCTCAATATCTTCTCAATGTCAAAATTGGAAAAAGAGTCAGTTGGGTTCAAGCAATCAACTCCAAGAAGCAAATCAGGTGTCACCTCATCAAAGCGATTATTGAGCTCTTGAAATTGCCAATCAATAATTTTACAAAATACTTCAACACGATAATGATGTGAAACAGTGTACTCAGAAACTCTACCACGAGATCTTCCAGGGATAACATAAAGTTCATCAAATTTGGGTATAAAAATATCATAATTTTATACGGAATTTAGATACCTCATCAATAAGTGAATTCCAACCTTCTTTTCTCAATGATTGCAATTGATCCTTTGCCACTCCAACAAGTACATGGCATATGCAATATCTTGCTCCTTCTATTGAAAGGCTGCATTAAGCTCATTTGTGATTGCTAAAACTGTACGCATTAAATGCAACACGAAGACAACTTCAAATGTTAAACATGCTTTAAGATATCCCTTTGCCTTACATTTCTCTTAAAAACGTGCGTTAACAACAATAGCATCAAGCACATCAATAATAAGGTCAAATATAAGAATAAAATTATTAAAGAATTTATAGTGAGATCCCCATCGAGTATCACCAGCTCTAGCAAGACCAAATTCTTGATTCAAACCCTTACCAGTTTCAAGCTCCCCTTTACGTAATGCCTCTTCTATTTCTTCTGCTTGAGATTCACGAAGTTCATCTCTACGCTTGAAAGAAGCTCCCACCATATTCAATATATCAGAAACCAATAATAAAAGTTCTTGTACTTCAGCACATCTTCTAGAAACCGCAACAAGAGTTAATTGAAGTTGATGAGCAAAACAATGAATAGAATGAGCACCTCTACTTTCTTTTTGCATTAAGATCTTAAGATCACTTAAATCACCTTGTATGTTGCTTGCTCCATCATAACATTATCCACGTATAGAAGATGGACTTAAAGAATGTTGATCAAGTAAATTAACAATTTTATTCCTTAGAGACAATGCAGTAGTATCACGAACATGAACAATACCCATAAATCGCTCCATCACGCTTCCCCTTCTATCAACGTAACGCAAAACAATAGCCATTTTCTCCTTACATGACACATCACGAGATTCATCAACTAAGATAGAAAAGTGATCAGCATCTATATCCTTAATGATACTCTTAATTGTTTCCATCTTATATGCAGTGATAATATCCTTTTGAATATATGTAGAAGTGAATTGATTATTTTTTGGAGCTTCTTTAAACGCATCATCAATATTTTTACATCGCTTCGCATACCATGGTAAGAAGTTCAATATAATTACCTCTATTAAAAGATGACTCACCTTCACGATTTTCCTGAAATGATAATCCTTGGTTCAAAAGATATCTTATCACATCAATTGCAGCTTCTAAACGAGTTCGGTATTCTAACTTTTGTTGTTCAGATTGTTTAGAAAGTGAACTTTGAATGGATTGATTTTGCCTCATCAAATCTTCACAATTCCTTCTTGACTGATTATGAACGTTGTTTGGTCCACTAATATGCATGGCAAATCTATCCTTCTTGTTCCAACTTGTAAACCCTATGCTTGAAAATACGTCTCCTCCCCCTTGATTAATATATTCATCTTGAAACAAATAACAATAGAAGCAATATGCCGCATCTTTTGTTATGATATACTCCAACCAATTGTACTCAACAAACCATCAAGGATTAAAGCGGCGCAATTGCCCATAAAAGTTACTTTGAGGAAAATTGTGATTTCGAGGTCGGCAAGGACCTTGTTGAATATATCTTCTTCTTACTGCATCACGGTCATTTGGATGATATTTTCGAATTGCTAATCTGTTAGCCAGATCAGTCTCTAAAGAATCCAAATTAACTCCTTCACTTCGTAGACGTTGTTCTGACTCAACGGTCGTTTCTTCCAAGTTAGATGAACTTTGAAATGTTGAACCTTGTTTTGAATGCTCGGAAGGTACTACAAAATAAAATCTCTTCATTGAAATTTAAGCTGAATTATAAATCAAAACATCAATTAGATAACCCCTGTAAATTGCACAAAAATCAACTAAAAAAAAGCAACATATGTTTGAAGAAATTCCAATTAGAAAGAAAAAGAGAAAAACTAAAAGTAGTAGAACAACTCACAGCAAGCAATTTCGGCGATTTCAATTACTAGATTTTTCCAAAAAGTAGGTCTAAAATAATTGAGTTCCAATGTATTTTATATTGTTTATTATCCTTTTCCTACACAAAAAAAGAGTAGTTTAATTCTCTTTTTCCATACACAAATTGGATGAGTAATTGTATCCTACATTGCATCTAATAGACTGTTTGGTCAAGCTTCTAAAATCAGCTTATTTTGAGAAGTGTTTTTCTCAAAAGTACTTTTGGTGAGAAGTAGTTTGTGTTTGACTAATTAATTTGAAAAGCATTTTTAAGCAGTAATTAGTGTTTGACCAAACTTTTGAAAACTACTTCTCAGTGTATTTTTCTCAAAAGTGTTTCTCAGAAAGTGCTTTTGGAGAGAAGCTACTTTTTTCTGGTTCTCCAAAACTGCTTCTGCTTCTCTTCAAAAGTACTTTTTTTTCCCTTCCAAAAGCACTTTTGGCCCAAAAAAAGTTTGGCCAAACATGTTATAATTCTAATTAATTAAAGGTATGTTGCTTCTGGAAAAAGAAATATGCTGCTATTGCATCTAATTAATAAAAGGTATGCTGCTTCTGGAAAAAGAAATGTGCTGCTATTGCATCTAATTAATAAAAGGTATGCTGCTTCTGGAAAAAGAAATGTGCTGCTATTGCATCTAATTAATAAAAGGTATGCTGAAAGGAACGAAACTGTTGAGCTTCGAACTTGCGACCTCTGCCTCACATTTAAGGGAACTAACCAGTGAACCAATTAGCTTGCTTTGACAAAGTGATATCATTTTATTATACTTGTAAACGTTTTCTCTATAGCATATTACTGATATATATATATATATATATAATAAATTTTTTTGATGAAATAATGTCGGATGATACTGCTTTAACCAGAGTAAATCCGCCCCTGTTGGGCTTTAGTGGCTTTACCCAAAAGTCTGTCACCCCCTCCACCCATCCCGGTCCCTGCCAGCCCCAACAACTCAGTATGGTTGGGAATTGTGATTTTAACGGTGGAAATCTTGAAGTATTCACTGTTAGAGGGGTGTTCGAGGTTTAGAGCTGTGTTCGGCATAACGAAAAATATTTTTCATGAAAATATTTTTTGGAAAAACAAGTAATAATCTTATTCATTTTTCGGTGTTTGGTACGCAAATAAAGGAAAATAACTTCTCAAGAGTATTCATTAATAATTTAGATACAATAAACATGAAGTCATAAACTTTCGAACCAACAACCTTCCGAACCCACAAACTTCATAAATTTCCGAACCGCTAAACTTTCGAACCCGTAAGATTTATAATTTCTAAACCTTCAAACTCATAACTTTGGAACTTGTAAATTTACATTTTCCTTTGGCACTTAAATTTGACAATTAAAACTCAAACTAAAGAGCAATGAGTGGCGTATTCATTAATAATTAAATCGTCTATCACACTGTCAATCTTCGACTATGTTGTCTATGTAAAAGTAGTACACGAAAAATGGAGTACCGTAAAACCAGAATGATTTAGATAAGCTTCTTTTTTTCAAAGAAAGTCTTCAAGTGCCAGAACTGCAAACCTGCCACAGACAAGCATACAAGAATCGACAGTCCAGTCATCCAAGCCATTTTATCGTTGGTAGATATGTTAAGGTCGTGCATTTCTTCTTCCCTGCAACATTGTCGAGTTAGTTATTATTAGCACAGATTCACGAGGCTTGGATAAATAACAAAAAATAAGATCAAACTCACCTTTCTCGGAGATAAAACATCTCATCGTGGATGGCTTGGACAGTCTCAGCCATATGTTTTAGTTCTAATTCCATTGCCTAGTAAGAGCAGAGGTGGAAAATTATTACATGTGTCTCCATTCATCTTCAGAACATGTTGCCATCAAATTCATATAAGAAAAACAGGAGGTGTGTTTTCTTCTGCTCCACACTTCCCCAGCCCCTACCCCTCGTTCCAGGACACATTTCACCAACTACATATAACAAGAGTGACGTACCTCGACACAGCTTTTGGAACATGACCAATAATTCTGCCAGCAACTATAGGCAAGAACACACACATACAAGCTTTAAGAGATGGTCACATGTTCAACTATAATTGAGTTATCATTTCTATTTTAGGGCGAGGAGGATGCAACAAGGTTCTCAACATAATCAATCTTAAAAGGTTACACAAAGCATTGGCAGGATGCTTTTAGTCAATGATGGCACTTCACATGAAACGCATAGACAATATCGAATAAACAGTATGTTAACTTCATACTGCAGTATTGCAAACTAATACAATCAACGGATATCAGAACCCTGCAACAACAACAACAACAACAACAACAACTCAGTATAATCCTACAAGTGGGATCTGGGGAGGGTAGTGTGTACGCAGACCTTACCCTACCCTAGGGTAGAGAGGCTGTTTCTAATAGACCCTCGGAATCCTTCCCTCCAAGAACTCCCCACCTTGCTCTTGGGGTGACTCGAACTCACAACCTCTTGGTTGGAAGTGGAGGGTGCTTACCATCAGAACCCTGCGTTTGAGGAATTTCATAACCCTGGATGCGATCATACCAGCACTAACACACCGGATCCTATCAGAACTCCGAAGTTAAGCGTGCTTGGGCTAGGATGGGTGACCCTAGGGAAGTCCTCGTGTTGCATCGCTCTTTTGAAGGGGAACCTTCGCGTAAATGGTAAAGTTGCTGCCATGTGACCAGGAGGTCACGAGTTTAAGCCGTGGAAACAGTCTCTTGCAGAAATGCAGGGTAAGGCTGCATATAATAGACCCTTGAGGTCCGACCCTTCCCCGGACCCCGCGCATAGCAGGAGCTTAGTGCACCGGGCTGCCCTTTTTATTTTTTTACCAACCCACCAACCATAAAGTAAAAGATCACAATCTAGGAGTTAACTGAGCATTGAGCTACCGAAATCTAAGCAAAACAATATAGTCCTGTTGCGTGTGATAAAATAATTACTCCATCCGTTTTAATTTAGATGACACATGATGATAGGCTATAATTGTGAATTTTAGTCACTAATTTACTGCACTTTAATTGAGTTTGAGCTTTAACCGCTAATATTTTGCACTAACTGTGTGTTTTATGCCTTGTAGGAGTGATTCCCAGCTATATAGATGTTATGGAATGAATTCAAGAAATTTAGAGCTTTGAAGTCTGAGTAAAAGCCCAAGGAATTAATCCGGGATCGTGTTCAGGGTCAAATTTGATAGTTAAGAACAAATGAAGACTCGAGTAGGCATATTGCGCACTGTCTAGTAAAATAGACATAACTCTTTGCTCCGAACTCCATTTGGGCTTATATAATATATGGTTGAAAAGCTAACTCAAAGGCTACAACGTTCATGTTTTAAGTTTTTCCAAATTCCAAACGGAAATGGGTGAAAAGTGCGCGTCAAGAGCGCGGCCGCGCACTGACTGCGCTAATGGGGAGAAATGGCTAAAGTGCGCGGTCGATGCGCGGCCGCGCACGTCTTGCCCGGGAAAAGTGTCCTTTTTCGCATTGGAGAAGGTATAATTGTTTGGGCCCGACACACTTGGTATATATACATGGGAAAATAGTATTTTGAGAAGGTTGGACAGATTTGAGACACAGATTCGACCTAAGGAGGCAGAGACACAATAGGAGCAAGGCGGGGAATTCTTCTACGAGTTTTTCCTTCCTATTCTTATTTTTCATTGTTGGTCATGACTTTTAGTATTGTTGTTTTAAATACTATTATGAATAGCTAATTTGTAATCTTGGGTTTTGATAGAACCTTTTGTAGGATAAATTCTTGTTATGTTTTTATATAATTAAGCCGTAGTATTTTCTCTATTTGTTCAACTATATTGTTCTTGTGGTTGATTGAAGGGCCCTCAATTAGTTGTGCCTATTTAGTGTGTATTACTCGGGAGAGAGTGCATATTTAGGTAGTTGTTGAACAACATCACTCCCAACGTATGTGACGGATCAATAACGAAACCTTGGGTGCGATCTAAGTGAGCTGTAATTATAGCCAGCTAGCGTAACTCGTGAGAGTATGTCTCGTATATTGTCGTAATTACTCGGGAGAGATTTACGGTAGTCAGAGCGCTCATGATCGGTAAAGAATACTTAGGCGAAATTATAAAAGATCATAACTCTAGACCTCCTTAATCTTTTCTCCAACCCGTAGTATCTTTAGTGTTAATTTACTATTTTAATTTGTTAGTTATTTAGTTAAACACAAGAATATTAATATCTATAAGTTAGGAATAGTTCAAGTTTGTATTCTTGGTAATAGTGAACAACTGTAGCTAAGCCTTAGTTCTCTGTGGGATTCGACTCCGGACTTGTAAACCGGATTATATTTGCAACGACCGCTTAGTTCTTTTTATAAGGCATAGTTGGCGTGATCAACACACTTTCCTTATTAGTCTGTTCCAAAAAAATGACAAATTTCTATATTTAGAAATAATTTAACTTTAAACTTTTCATTCTACCAATTTACCCATTTTACCCAAAGAAGCTTTTATAGCAACACAAATATCATGGCAGCACTAGGCTTTTGCCCCTTAAGCTTTTAGTACCACGTGTTTCAAAAGTCTTCCTTTTTCTTTTTTTTTAAAACTTTGTGCGAAGTCAAACTACATCATCTAAATTGAAACGGAGCGAGTAGATAGCTAGTGACAAGCGAGGGATAACTTAGTGGAAGGTCCCTCCACATTCACTAAGAGGCCGGGAGTTCGAGTCAACAAGAGAGCAGAGTGAAAAAATGGCAACAGTAAACAACTAAAAATGATATATCAAAGGATCTATCCCAAGAGTATGAAGAAAAAAATATGTACACCTAGTTGTGAAGTCAATTTGAGGACACCAATATTCCTTTTTTAATTTTCTCTTAATGACTTTTTTTTGTTTTTTTTTTTTGTTTTTTTTTTGTAAAAAGAAAACCTAGTCTCAATCTATGAAATACGCTTAGCATACCTGCCTAAGAGTTGGAGTTTGATGAAAACATGTGGTGCTGTTGGTTAATGAGACGGCAAAGTTGCAAATTATAGCTATTTTTCTAAATTATTATAGCCTATGTACTAAATACAAAAATAATGACCACATAACTCCTTAAAGATACCAAACTGTAGTTTTTAGACAATCCATGTGCGTTATAACCGCATTACAAATGCTATAAATTTGTTTTAATTTAGAAAATATTAATTCTAAGTTTCTCCTAATATTTGGCCTAAACTATCAGGGAATATTAACTATAATAATAAGTGAAATTCTTAGGATTTTAATTCGTAAAGACAAATCACTTGGCATTTTCCAAGAACAGGAAATTACTTTGTACACTTTACATATACTGAATACTGATGACCAACATTAAGGAACAGCCAATACACAATGATGTCTTGAAATTTTAATTGTACATAAAGAAATTAGAACATGTGACACGGTTTTATCTAAGTATATCTTTTTTCTTATAAATTAGGCAGAATACATAACTGGACCTTAAATTTGGCTTTTTTTGTCACTTGGACACTTAAACATAGAGTTGTTTCTATCAGGCCTTTGTAACGACCCGACCGGTCGTTCCGTAGAAATTTCATTATTATTCCTGTTTTTGCCTTGTCATAGGTTGGTTATACTGTTTATGATGTGTTAGAGTTGGTAGGCTCGGAATTGGAATGGCTGTAGCAAGAATTTAGTCTTTAAAAATAGCCTTATAGTTGGAAAAGTTAACTGAGAGTTGACTTATTGGTAAATGACCTCGGAATGCGGATTTTATGGCTCGGATAGCTTCGTTAGGTGATTTGGGACTTAGGAGTTGGTTCGGAATATTTTTGTGATGTCCGGTGTAGAATTAGGCTTGAATTCGCGAAAGTTAGTTTTTGGCGATTTCTGGTCGGCAGTGGAAAATAAGCTATCGGGGTCAGAATGGAATTCCGGAAGTTGGAACAAGTTCGTAATGTCATTTTGGATATGCGTGCAAAAATTTCAGGTCAATCGGTTGTGTTTTGGATAGTTTCGGCATCGTTGGTGGAATTTAGAAATTTCAAAGTTCATAGGCTTGAATTCGATGTGATTTAGTGTTTTTGCGTTGTTTTTGGTGATTCGAAGGCTCGACTAAGTTTGTGTGATGTTATGGGATGTGTTGGTATGTTTTGGTTGAGGTCTCGAGGGTCTCGGGTGAGTTTCGGGTGGGTTCGGGCCATTTCTAGGCCATTTCTAGTTGCTGTTTTTTGGCTTCAGGGGTGTACAGTGCGATAGCATTGATCTGGATGCGTTAGCATAGACAAAATTTGGAAAAATCCCGCGGTCGCATAGAGTAAAATTTCTGTTGCATTGTCCCGACTTTGGAAGCTTATAACTCACAATCTATAAGGAATTTGAAGATGATCCAAAAATGAACGTTGTAGCTCTTGATGCCTAGTTTTCAGAAAGTTAAGCCAATTGTAATTTAGAGTTTTGTACAAAAAGTTATGACCATTATACTAGAGGCTATCCGGAAGAGTTGGAGAAGGCTGTTGGAAAATTTGTTCTATGCGATCGCATAGAGGAGGCCGCGATCGCACAGTGTCCGGACCTGGGCAGTATAAATTAAAACCCTCCGCGACCATAACCCACTTTTCCACCATTTTTGAACGGGAATAAGCTTTTGAGGCGATTTTTAAGAGAGGAAATCATTGTTCTTCATTGAGGTAAGAATTTTGGACCCTAATACTCGATTATTGGTGATTAAGGATCAAAATATTAGTGTTTAATTTATGAAAATCAGTAGAAAAAGATGAAGTTAGGGCTTGAGATTATGAGACCTTTTAGGGATGATTTGAGGGGTCAAACGAACTCCGATTTTAGCGTTCTTTATATGTACGGACTCGTGAGATGAAGAAAAATATTTTGGTATAAAATTTGTCGAGTTTCGAGATGCGACCCGGAGGTCGGGTTTTGGCTAATTTCGGGTTTTATGCTAAAATTGGTATTTTTCAATTGGAATTCATTCCCTTAGCATAATTTGATGAGAAAAATCTTATCTTTATATATTTGGAGCACTCGGAAGTTGATCCGAGAGGCAAGCGGGTTCCAGAGTAGCTTTTCGGACTAGTTTGAAGTAAGTAATGTCTTTAAATCCTGTCATGAGGGTATGAAACCCCGGACTTTACATCCTTTCACGGATTTGGAGTGACGCACACACTGGATGACGAGTGTGGGGCGTGCACGAATTGGAAATTTGGAAAAACTGTACCTTTTTAGGCAACTATTGAGTTGCGAAATTGCTTTTAAAGCTTATTCTCTATAGTACTACTATGATTTGATATAATTGGGTTGTAAGCCATGTTTGGGACCTAGTGCCGATCTGTTTTAACCCCTTAGGGGCTGTTTTACTGATATTCTCACTATTTTGAAACTATGATTTTTCACTCAGTCTTTCTTGTGAAATTGTTGGCACTCGTATTTGATGATATTACTATTTCTTGAAATGAAATACTATTTTGGGTCGAGAACCCCGTTTTATTCATGGCCCGAGTGGCATGTTGAGAGTGTTTGACTAAGTGAGGCCGATGCCAATGTTGTGAGGATGCTATGGTATGAGAGAGGCCGAGTGCCTGAGAGTGATTTATGCCATGATGTGGCTTCTTTATAGCGCTTGGGCTGTAGGAGCCCCTCCGGAGTCTGTACACATCCCCAATGAGCGCAGGTACCTACTGAGTGCGAGTGCCGAGTGATGAGTGATTGGGAGGCATGAGTGACAGTGAGGTTGCCCGCGGGGCTGATACTGAGTGATGGTGAGGTGGTGAGGGAAATTGTTACGAGTGATGAAGTTTTATGATGATGTTTTACTGAGTTTTTTACTATGATTCACTTCATTTTTCAAACTGATATTACTGAGAGTTTTATTGAGAAATATTGGAAAGATATACTTGTTTCAAAGGATTTTATGGAAACTGGTTTTCGAACTTATGTATTTGATGTATACTTTATGGAGACTTGATGTTTTACTATTTTGTGGATTGGTGTATCTGTGCTGTGTGATTCTTATTCTCAGACTGTGATTTATTTTCATTAATACTGAGTTGGCGTACTCATCATTACTCCATGCACCCCTGTGTGCAGATCCAGGTACTGGTTCGGAGCAGTAGTCGTCCGAGTTCGTTGTCATCAGCTTTGGGATTTCGAGGTAGCTGTCCAGCGTCCGCAGCTCCTCCATTTCCCTTCCTTATTAGTATTAGTATTTTATTCCTAGACATTGTTTATGATATTAGCAGAGTTAGTTTATTTCTTAGATGCTCGTGATCGGTTCACTCCAGTCTTGGGGGATTTGTTTAGACAATAGATTATGTTATATTTGCTTAAAGACGTAGAGAAAATTTTTAATTGCTTATTATGCTGGTAATTATTGGTTTTAGTAATTATATTGAAACAAAATGTGTAGTTAGGTGATGGTTGGCTAGCCTAGTTCCACGATAGGCGCCATCACGACCTGTTAGGATTTGGGGTCGTGACAACCGTTCAACTAAACTACATCTGTGCCAATTAGACACTTCGTAGACCATCTAAGAAAAAGTTCTATAAAAATTAAACGCGTGTACTACAATTGCCTCTAACACCTTAAAATATTCCAGCTTATAGAATTAACCCCCAAAACAAATTGAAACTCATTTTAGAAAATGGAAAACTTGACCGTCGGCTCTAGCGACTTGGTGCCCTAAAAAGCAAACAACAACAACAACAACTACCCAGTATATTCCCACCATGTGGGGTCTGGGGAGGGTAGGATGTACACAGCCTTAGCCCTACCCGGGAAGGGTAGAGAGACTGTTTCCGAGTGACCCTCGGCTAGACAAAGTGAAGGGAGTCCTGATAATAAGTGATAGCAAGACAAATCGTTAGAAAACTAAATCAGAGATAACAATAAACAATATGAAAGAGGTACCAATAAGAAGTTATAGCAAGATAGTCTATTCAGGCAAAAGGTCCGAGGCAACATACGAGAATATGGCGAAGTACTGCTAGTAGCTACGGAATTACCGAAGGTAAGTAGTAACAAAACAGGACTCACGACTATAGCAAACTAAGGAAAAGAGGGAACCATAAAGACAAACGGAAACGCACGACTACCTACTAACCTTCCACCATAATCTTACACCTCCACACCCTTCTATCTAGGGTCATGTCCTCGGTCAGCTCAAGCTGCGCCATATCCCGCCTGATCACTTCACCCCAAGACTTCTTAGGTCTACCTCGGCCCCTCCTCTCACCTCCCAAGGCCAACCCCTCACATCTCCTGACTGGAGCACTTGTGCTTCTCCTCTTAACATGCCCAAACCATCTCAACCTTGCCTCACGCATCTTAGCCTCCACAGGGGCCACTCCCGCTGAAAATTTCCTCCGTTCAACTTCATCTCACTTCTTCTTATTTCGATTTCACTAAAATATCACGCTATTCTCTCTTTTCCTCGTCTAAGTTGATGTAGCTTACAAGTGTCGTGTAAAGAGAACAAGCATGCCAAATGAGAATAGTGAAATCCATGTACACTAAACTTTTTTGAAAGAAATTAAGAGGAAAAATGATGGGTTCACGGGAAGAAGAGAAATAGAATGTAGAGTAAAAGTTAGCTTTAATTGGAATAATATATTAGAATATAATAATAATATAACAATAATCAACAACCTTTTTCTCATGTTCACGCGTCCTTCGATCCTCACATAGGCACACACTCAATCATGTCACTACAAAGTGTCATGTGGTTTAGTTGAAGGGTCTGATATGAACAACTCTATGTTTAAGTGTCCAAGTGAAAAAAAAGCCAAGTTTAAGGGTCCAGTTATGTATTCTGCCTATACATTATCTAAGTACATCTCTTTTGATGAAAGAAGCCATTAGAACAACAACTAATAGGAGTCACCAATTATCTCTGAGGCGACGAGCTCTTTATTTCTAACTCATTTCCTCTTTTCTGTGAAAGAAAGGAATTACTTAGAAATTCATTTTAATTATTGAGTAATAAGCCTCACATTCTCTATCTAAGTCGCACAGTTCCGTAAAGATAAAATTTAATCTCATTCTTAATAAACTAAACCTGGCGGATCCAGGAATTAGAGGTTGCGGGTGTCACTACTTTATGCATATAGTATATGAGGGGTGAATATATATATATATATATATATATATATATATATATGTATATATATATATATATATGTATATATATATAATAAAAAATATTGGATATAAATACAAAAATTGACTTTCTCACTATAATTATTTATTCAGTTGTTCACTATTCCAAATATTGACACTATTTATGAAAATTTATGCCTATGCCTCTAAGTATTATCTACAACTAGCTATAAGACCGAATTGCAGGGATATGGGTCGGTTCGGTTATGGTTAACTCAAATTGGTCTTTCATTTACAAAGCAACTAAGTTGGATTTAGGTTCATTTTTATGCTGAATATATATAAAAGTTACAAAAAAAAATTCATGAAAGAGCGTCTTCAATGGAATTTTTTTGCATAAAAAATAGCTTAATACTACATATTCTTGTTTGACTAGATTAATTTACCTTTATCATTCTTGGATTATTTTTTACATGTTAATTGTCGAGTTATATGGTAATATGTTTAAATTAAAACCTTCAACGTTCTATAATAATCAACTCAAATCGACTATAATCAAATTATTTTTCTAGAGTAAATAGAAAAGACAGATCCAATTATACTTCAATATTTAAATCAATATTGTGTCACCAAAAAAAGAGACATCATCTACTAACTATCTTGAAAAAAATTGTTCATAAAGTAAAGAGACAATAATAGAACGTAAAAACAAAATAAAGATTGGTATACAAAAGATTGAAAAATAATGAAGAAGAGAGAAACTTAGCAAATAAAAGAAAGAAAAAATAGGAACATCAACGAAGAAAAAAGAGGAAAAGAAAACAAAGAAAACAGGGAAAAAGAGGTGAGGCCCTAGGGCCCAACCGAAAATAAAGGAAAAACAGGAAAAAAAGAGAGAAACAAAAAGAAATCACTGCTACTGGGATTCGATCTTGAATCCACAAGGTCACGGATATCCTCCAGACGGGTAGCAGGATCACTGGCACCCACACCATCTTTGTTTAGTTCGGGTGCCATCAATTCAATATATCGGCTGTTTAATAGATATATTACATACATAGTAAATATTTTACCAAAGCGAACGGGTGCCGTGACACTCCGAACTCATAAGGTAGATCCGCCCCTGTCCTCTACACCTCAACCAATGCTAGCTGGGATCATCTTTACAGAAGAAATTGCATATTACTTAACAGCACAAGAGAACCCCAAAAAATCTGATACTATATTGATCAAAGAAGAAAGCCCCCAAACCTTCTGACCTAATCATTTCGTTCTTTTCTTTTTTCAAGTTAAGGCTCCCAAAAGATTGAAAGTAGCCAAGGATCAACGGTGCTAAAAGACACAATCTTGATTGTTTCACAAATGGATTATGATGCTTCTATTAAACAAGCTAAACGTGAAAAGTTCAAGGAGATTTACAAGTTCCGGCTGAACGGTCTATTTTACACTACGAATTGTAGAATGCATGCATAGCTATATTGCTATAAATAGCCATTAATTTTCTTGAGACCAATAGATAGACAGAGCCTAATAATTATGAAATTGAGCTACACAGATAAAAGAAAAATTGAGGGCTTACCTCAACAGAGGCTTTCTTGGCAACATTTGTCCAATCCTTAGCTGCAACACCAGTTTTCCACTCAAAATCAACAGTCAACTTAACTGGAGGCTTGTGATCAGCAGCAACAAAGCAAGACTGATAATCCCCAGCTTCCACAGTCTCAAAAGAAAAATGCCCCTCATGAACATTTTCCGCATAGTGATAGCTATTTCCATGTTCAGACGTTGCCTAAAGCACAAAAAAACAATGAAATGATATCGGCTCAGCTAAAACCAGAAGAATCCAGATAATCAAAGTAAGTTATACCGAAGAACGAGGACAATTTTAAACTTTGAATCTATGAAACCATCAGACCAAATTACCTTAAGACCCGAATACAATGTAACTAAATACAAAAGATTCATATAGCAGACACCAACTAATTTGGAAGCGAAGCATAGTAGACTGATTGTTTGAATGATATTAGAGCACATTCCACTCTTGATAGATTGGAAGTGCATAAAACTGTAAAACAAACAGAACTTATTTAACTAATCTTCCGAATTTAGCCGTTCACTACAGAGTCAACGCAAATCATCTGAACAAATGTTGACCAACCCTGATTTCTAAATGAAGCTTTAAACTATTTAGCATATCCCATCAAAAAAATGCAGGAAAATCCATAGCTTTAACGGACAAGCTAAAAAACTTGTACAAGTCTGAAATAGAATTTCTGATTCCAAATTCAAGATCAAACACATAAACTCGAACATCAAAATTCTTAAATTACCTTAAAAATAAGATCTTTATATCTAAAAACAACATAAAAAAATTACCTGCAGCTTTTTTTAGTCTTTTACAGGAAATGCTAGAAAAACAATTGTTTGACTCTCAAGCCATAAAAAGAGCTTTTCTTTTCCTTCTTCCATTGCACCATATAAAGCTCCAATCAAGTAAAAATCAGTTGCTAATTAGAAAAAAACAAAATAAACCCATTTGTTTCGTAGCTCATAAAATCTATGAAAATTGCAAGAAAAGTAAATAATTACCCTGACGGTGACTTTGTGGGTATCAGGCAAAGGATGGCCATCATTTGGGTTAATGATATGATACTTTCCTACAGTCATGGAATGGCCTCTGATTTCTTCAGATATGCATTTTGTATGACCTGATTCTATTTCAAATCGTAGAGAATGAATTTGGGTCAACATAAAACCCAATATTAGAACAAGAAATAGTGCATTACTTCTCCAAATCATCATTTTCTTATTTGACAAGAAACAAAGGACAATATTAACTGTGGAAAATTGCTAGATTTTTGGGTGTGAGATTGAAGTGGAAAGAGCTTTTGTTTCAGGGAAGAAGTTGAGTTGAATCTTTGAGATGACAAACAGAGGAGACAACGAAATGGGATTGAACAAAGTCAATGACTCAGATTTATGTGATCTATTTTCTTCATCATTTCTGTGGCTTATTTTATTATTGATTCTTAATTACTTTCTCATCTCGATAGGAAGTGGTGATAACATGATGAGACTATAAGGGTCGTTTGGTTCGAATAAGGCTTATACCGGATAAGTTATATTGGTATAAGTTATGCTGAGATAAGTTATGCTGTGATTAGTTATGCCGGGATTATTTTTTATCCATTATTTGGTTTGTTGTATTAAATATGACAATTGTATAAATTGTAAGAAGAATGTATAAGTTATATCGGTGCTAATTACCCCACCCTCTATAAGGTATAAGTTATCCCGGTGTTAATATTAATCTTGTGATAACTTATACCTGATTTGCTAATCAAACGAAGTATTAAGATGGTATTAAATTTTTATACCACCACTATACCTTCTTATACCTCGTACCAAACGACCCCTAAGTGCTTTGAGAAAGTAGTACACATTATACCTTACTGATAAAAAAAAAATCATACATTTCTCTGTTTATTTTTTTAACCTCCTTAAAAAATAACATTTTTTTATATTAGTATAACTCTTTAATATTATTATTTTATATATCATACTTAAGATCACAAGATTCAAAAAGTATTTTTACTTTTCTTTTAAAAATTTCATGTCCGATCTAATTAAAACACATAAAATAAAATCAAAGGAGTACATAGTAGTAGTCTTTATTTATTTTTATTTTTTCATAGGAGTAGTTTTTCAGAAAGAAGCAAAGAATGTCGAATTCCACAGGGGTTATGCAAAATTGGGAAACACACATTTAAAACTAAATGAAACTTGGCTTACTTCAAAATAGAAAAAATTGAAGGTGTTTATTTTCTTCTTCTGTTCCTTTTCGCGATAGATCAACGTTATGCCTTTGACTTTTGAGATGTGGACACACGATAGGTTTTCTTATTTATTAAATAACTTTGTTTAGCTTTTTTTTTAGTTACCCATATTATGTTCAATATTCGCTTTAGAGCCTTAATTAATCAAAATTCCCATTAGGTAAGGCTAATCTGAATTCATTCCAGAGTTAGAATGCAAAACTTCTAATTAATGTCAAAATATCATATACATCAACCCTTGATGGTTTATCTTTTGTTACCAAAAAAGGAAAAAGAAAAAACCCTTGATGGTAGCTTTGTTTAGCTTCAACCACCGAGATAGCCTTTAAACGGAGTCCATTTTAAAATAGTAAAATTTTATTTATAAAAGAAGAGACACTCTTCGTTTAGTGTTTATTTGGAAATCAACTTTAATTAGCAATGTGAGGTTTTTACATCTTCCATATTTACTTGTAAGAACATTTACCTGACTTGTTTCTTTCTCTTTTGACAATATGAATAACATTATATTAAAAGAAAAATAAACCTGGAGTCTTGTATAAGATTTGACCTTCCTTGAATATGTAAATTTGGATAGGTCATAGGTCATTCCAACTCCATGAAGAAGCAACATTGAGACTTTGCCACGCCTTTAGTGGAGAGCATTTTATTTCGAGAAATTTTCAGAAACCACTATTGTTCGGTTGCTATTAATTTTCTATAGCTATCATATATACATAATTACTTCCTATAGCTACTATTCAGTTATTACGGTAGTGTATTCGCGTTGCCATATTCATGAATACAACAGTAAAAAGTGGCTAAAAATCATAGTAGTCTAGTTGTACGCGCATGTATTCACATGTATTCACCCCATGTATTCATGAATACAACATCAAAAAACGCCTAAAATCAGGGCAGTCCAGTTGTACGCGCATGTATTCACATGTATTCGCGTTGTTGTATTCATGAATACAGTAGTAAAAAACGCCTAAAATCAGGGCATTCCAGCTGTACGCGCATGTATTCACATGTATTCGCGCAATGTATTCATGAATACAACAACAAATAACGCCTAAAATCAGGGCAATCCAGCTGTATGCGCATGTATTCGCGCCATGTATTCATGAATACAGTAATAACAATCACCTTAAAAATAGGTATGTCCAGTTGTCTAAGAGAGATGACTAATAAATAACGTATCTCATGCCTCAATGGTAATATATACCATAAATACTTATTTTGCTATAAAATATAAAAGGTAGCTATAGAAAATAATATTTTAAAATAATTTTAATTTATAATAAATAGAGTGTATACCTTTGCTATAGGAGGTAAAATTTCCTTTTATTTCTCAAAGTGAGATTTCCTGATATCTTTGGTAGAAAGTGCTTCATCCCCTCTCTCATTCCTCTTCCTCTT